>PVJN01005642.1:0-78994 GCA_004026805.1 Lasiurus borealis | reverse complement strand
CTTTCATTCTTTTTACACTTACTATATACTGGAAAAGTACTCTACTGAGCAGCTTACAAATAGAATCTAATATAGTTGTCTCAACAATCCTAATAATGTGCATCATTAATACTATTTTAAATATGAGGAACCTGAGATTTGGAGGTTTAAAAGCATTCACCTGAGATCACACATTAGTGGTAGATATCAGCTTTTTAGATTGTGACAAGCTCAAAGGAACAAATAATGCTATAACTCCAGGGGTCTGATGAGATGTTAAGAGAGGTATTTAATTGTTCCTTTCTTCTTTCTGTTGCTTTCATTGCAGTGTGAACTTACCAAAATGTGCTGTGTTTCTCTTCCTCCACTTATAAAATAAGAAAAATAATACTTGCTAGGAGCCACAGAGGGATGCCTGAACAAATTAATGAGTTAATATTTGTAAAGAACATTGTAGCTCTTTAATAAAAGCATGTTGTAACTGAGAGCTAAGTATTCCACTACTAGAGTGGGTCGGCAGAGAGCTCAATAGTAACATTATAGCCTGGTTTTTAGTTTGGTTTTAATAATACCATTGCATTAGGTTAACAGAGAACAAAACACCCACAGGAACAGAGTCCAAGCAATTAGAAAAACTGAAATAATAGAACCATGGAATGTTGTCTGTGATTTGTGTTGTTCGCAGGCTGTTGACGCTTAAACTATAAATCTCTTTTCAGACCTGTCAGTACCTCATGTTGTATATCACCTTGGGCATCTGGAGAGCAATACATGTAAACACATGTGTTGCCTGACCTTTCAGTGCATACTAGACCAAATGCTTCTCTCTTGATCTGGGTCCCCAGCTTCCTACTGGCCTTTGAAGATGCCACGAGGCCAACCCATTACAGTCATATAGGCAGTAGGCTATAAGAAAGTGCAGATAACTGGGACATGATCTATATTCAAGAACTGGGCTTACATTTCATGTCAAACTGAGATTAGAGTCTCTTCTAGCTTTTAACATTTGAGTGGAAAGAAGCCATTGTATTATTTCCTTTCTGTCTTAAAAATCAGAACTCTTGTCTATTTTAACGATGATAAAAAATATGTTAAGAGAGGTTGTCTCATATGTAGTTCACCATGGCTCCTTCTGTTCAATTATCTGTAAAATGAGTAGAGACAGGTCCTTCTATGGCCATGTCCTTCTTCCTGCAGCAAAACTTATAATTAAGAAGTTATCTATTTGGATAAGATATCACCAAAGCAATCCAGGCTTCATATTCAACTTTAACCCTTCTAGTTTATCCTAAAATTCGCTAAAACAGCCACAAGAATAATGTTTGTGTAAGGAATAGTTATAATAATAAAATTTAAGACAGAGGAGAAATGGCGATATTTAAGTAAGAATATGTAAAAAGTCTTTCAGTGCCTTCTAACTTTATGACTTTTTCAATATTATTTAGAATACTGGATATTAAAATTTAGATAAAATATACAATAGAAAAAGATCAGAAATGACATAACATCTTCAAAAGGCATTAAAACGCTTCATTTTCTTTCAAAATAGAATCAGAAAGCTTGTTATGCATTTATCATATGCTCAGTAAATAGTAGAAACCACAAACATTCAGATTTACAGAAATTAGCATAAGGCAAAAAATAAATTATTTACAAAATGGGATAGAAAAGGAAAGCATTACCCAATGTATAATGTTTTATTTATAAAAACAATTAGAAGTAAATATGACAATGTTAATACTTACTCACTTATTACTTCTGCTTTGCAGTGAAAGTTTGTTATATAAACTTGGCAATACCTCCTACATAATTGGAGATATAGAACTAGTGTTCAGTTGGAAAATAGGATGAACTACTTACTTTGGAAATACCCTTCTATTATCTATTATTGTAATTTATTTACCAACAAGGTAGTCACCATTACATAATTCATAGGAATTTAAAGCCAATGAAATGACTTTCTATAACTAAATCAACATGTTTGCCTATCCTTGAATTTACCCAAAACCTACACATATAATTCTAATTATTGATTTATATTGACCTTTCTTGAAGAACCAAACTCTTCTCCATCTTGTATCTTTTCTTTGATCTATGGACAAATTTGAAAGGGAAAACTCTTTCCATAAACTGCTACAAAGGACCATCAAATTTATCAGTCTTACTTTATTCTGTGCATTTTTTCTTTTGATAATTTCAAAATTTCCATATAAGAGAATATAAGGTACGGATCAACAGATTTGGGAAAAATAAAAGTGGAATAATATCTTATATTTCTGTGTTTGAAATTAAGAGAACTCATTTCTATTTCTGACTCATCCACTACTTTGCAAATGACTGTAATTTTACTTATATGAGCTATAGTTTTATCAGCTATTATAATAAAGATGTTGGACTAAAAGCTAGCCAGAATTTTTTAATCTATGATATTATTTGATTCCCACAATATTTGGAGTAGATCTAGTTGAACAAAGAGCAAGTCTTGTTTTCATGACAAATGTTAGTCACAGAAAATACTATTCCCAGGGTATACAACTTCTATGAATCAATGTTAAAACAATTTTAAATAAATAGCTCAATTTAACTATATTTCCAAACTTTTTGAGATGAGAAGCCATTAAAAGATCATTTAATCCTCCAGCAACACCACAAAGTAGGTGATACTTTACATATTCTATACTTAAGAAAGCAGGTTTTCAAAGTCATGACCTGCTTCATGCCCCACAGCTGAGAAATGGAACTGCTGGGATTTGAGTCCAGATTTTTATTAATGTTGTATGGATCAAAGAATGAATAGGTACAACAGGACGCTTTGTTAGGGCTAAAGTTTTTCTATTACTACTCAAAGGCATATTTCTGTTGTATGAAGACACAGAAAGGATGAGATAATCCCTAACATCTATCATGGAAGAGAATCTAGCCTTGAAACTAATAGCCTGAAACTACACTAAAAAAGCCAAAGGAAGTAATAAAGTCCATCAAATTCATAAAAGTAATATTTTTATTATCATCTCTTTTTTGCAATGACTTAACAGATTCATAATCACTTGAGAAAAATGAAAAAAAGCAATGTCTATTATCACTAAATATATTTTTCAGTTATCCTGGCAGAATAAAATACTAAAAAGCTGAGGACACAGGACTATTTGTTAGGAACATCAATATAAATATAAACTAGAGACATTGGAAGAAAATTAAAGATAATAAATCCTGAGTAAAATTTCTGGTCAGAAGAAAAAATATGCAGCCCAATAGTTAAGAATAAAACATTGAGCTATAGGCAGAGGCACACTGAATAAGATACAACTAAAATTTCTACAGCTTCAGCTTTATTCTTTGAAAATTGCTTCAGATACAATTCTATAAAGTCAAATATGTTATATGTATACTATGCTCAGGGATTATTAAAGCAAGATCATGCTATACACAGTTGACCCTTGAAAAAACATGATTTTAAACTGTGCATGTCCACATAGATTTTTCAATAAATAACATAGCTCTTCATATCCTCAGATTTTACATCCATGGATTCATCCAACCTGGATCAAAACAATATTTTCCATCCATGGTTAGGAATCCATGGATGTAGAAGGCCAACTGTATGCATTGCTCTATGTGACATTTTCCATAAGGAACTTGAGCATCTACAGATTTCAGTATCACCAGAAGCTGTGGAACCAATCCTCTGTGAATACCAAGGGTTGCTATATTACAAATTTTATTTATTAACTTATTCCATTGAACTATTATAATACCTATTTAATTACATTTTAGGTTTTAAAAGACCCTGTATATCTAAACAAAAGCTGTAGCTGTTTTCCAAATACTTCAACATACAAAGACAAAAGATTAACCAAAGAACTTATATGCATACCAGAGGCCTGATGCATGAAATTCGTGTATTGGGGGAGAGGAGAGGAGTCCTTCAGCCTGGCCTGAGCCTTCTTGAAATCCAGGACCCCTTACTCCTAAAGGCCTAGCTCCTTGCTCCTTACTGCTTGGCTCGCTGCTCCTTAGTGTTGCACAAAGGCAGGAGAGTCTCCTGCCACTATCACTGCGTTTGCCAACCATGAGCCTGTTTTCTAGCTGAGAGGCACTTCCACTGTGGGAACACAGTAACCATCAGGAGGCAGCTCCTGTGTTGAGCATCTGCTCCCTGGTGGTCAGTGCACATCATAGCACATGGTCTTTGTGGTTGTACCAGTCATTCTGCAGTAAAGGTTGCTGATCTTTTATATATACAAAGATATGCATAACCCATGGACAAAGACAATAGTGCCATAAAGTCCAGGGGAATGAGCTCAAGTGCTGGGTGGAGGAGGTTGATGGAGGAAAAAGGGGGACATCTGTAATACTTTCAACAATAGAGATAATTTTTTTTATTTTTTTATTTTTTTAAATATATTTTATTGATATTTTTACAGAGAGGAAGGGAGAGGGATAGAAAGTCAGAAACATTGATGAGAGACATCGATCAGCTGCCTCATATACTTCCCACACAGGAGATGTGCCTGCAAGCAAGGTACATGCCCCTGACCGGAATCGAACCTGGGACCTTTCAGTCTACAGGCTGACGCTCTATCCACTGAGCCAAACCAGTCTCTGCTAGAGATAATTTTTTAAAAAATGAAAGCATCAAGCATTGATGAGCCAGACATATTTTTATATTCTTAGATATATTAATTTGTTTTATAACTTCAAGACAACTCTGAATTTTTCATACTCATTTTATAGATGTAGGAATGGAAGCACAAAGATAGTAAGACACTTGTCTAAAGTTACATTGCTGGGTAGTGATGAAATAGACTGAATCATAGGAAGAAAAATTTTCTGCTCTTAACCACCTCTAGGCTGGATGTTTGTAAGGTCCAACTACTCTGTTTTAGGACACATGGTCAAATATTTGGGGACCTGGTGAGGAAAGCATAAGGTGTGGCTTGGTGAGATAAATCAAGACAATGAAGAAAATAAGACAATGAAAACATTTACTTAAAGAAAGCTATATGCAAAGAACTTATTTAAAAACTGAATATAGGTTATGATAAATATGGATATATAGATATAGATATATTCCATTCTTATCTCAAAAAATCTTATGTTTAGAAATTGTCTAATTTCTCTAGTTTTAGATATGCCACCCAAGACTACATTATTATAGAGTTTTTGCATTTGTTTGTACAATTAGATGCAAAAATATGCTAATGTATCATTAAGACAGAGATTATAATTACATCGGAGTCAGAAAATTCTCTGTTCAAGTTCCCAAAGCAACCATAATTCTTTTCTTTGAAAATATCCGTGAAAATACATATTCTTAAAGGGTGTTCTCCTGTGGTGTTAAAAGCCTAAGCACAAAAGAAACTTGCGGTAGTAATTGAGAAATAGAGAATAAAGTGAAAAATCTATACATCCAGAAATTTCACTATTTTGAATAGTTTAATTTTTTAAAATTAATTAATAGTTGATGAAATGCCTATTAGAATGTAAAATATGTTAAAATTTAATAGTGCAAGGTATTAATATCTGATAAAAATAATTTCAAAGATCTATAATTTAGGACTTGACTGAGATCCTTGAGCTATAGAATTGCTATTACAATGCTAATAAAGAAAATTAATGTTTGTAATTAGACCAAAGCTTTAATACCATAAATCTCAATACAGCTATTAATTTTCAAACTGTTAAGGATCTATGGCTATTTTCAGAACTCAGCGATTTACATTTGTATTTACTCGATTCAGGCCCACCATTATGGCATTCTAGGAATTGTTCAATTAATTCTACTTAACATTCTGATTTTATCAGGTCTAGTCTTAACATACACACAGCTAACAGAAATATGTTTGGGTGTTCTGTGTAAAAAAAAGTACAACAAACACATGAGTTTGTTTATGGTGTGAACATCAGAGCAGAATAATAGGACATTAAAAATTTCCATTGTTTAAAAAATAAATCAATCCTTACAATTTGTAATTTCCATCCTTTACTCTTTATGATATTTTTATAATTGTCACTATCTTAATCATTGATAGTTATTTAAGTAAATATGTGTTCTTCCATCTATCATCTACTTATCATCTATCTATCTATCATCATTTATCCACCTATTTAGTATTGATTCTTATGTTTATGAGAACAGAATGGAATAATAAACCTGTGGATATCAGAAAGAATAATTTAACTTAAGAATTATTAAAATATATACCACTCACATCTGTGCCAGACAATAATCATACAAAGAATTCTTGATCATTCAACATACATCTAATACAACATCCTGAAAAATGAAAACCACAATGACACAGTTGAGTAACTGATAGAAATGACCACTGCAAAATTTGAATACTACTATTTGCATAGCTAAGTGTTAGAAAGATGGCTGTCATTTAGTTTATGAAAACTCATAAAAATTTGTCATACAACACACTAAGAAATTGGATAATAAACAGAATATGTAAAAACAAACATTGTAGTACTCGTGTAGCAGTCTCCAATTGACCATCTGGCTCAGGTCAGGATTATGCCATCAGAGCCAGACATTTAGACTCAAATAAATGAAAAGTCTGAATTCCATGAATTAAGTCTCTAGCTAAGAAAAATGAGTGAAAGAGAAGCAGTTACCTGAAGATGGGAGTAGAGAAACCATAATAGAATAGTTACCTGTCCCACATATATGACTTTTTCCAGGACAATAGTGTTTTAAAAGCAGGAATGACAACTTACCTAAGGAAAGAATGAGAAAAAAAAATAGATTACCATAAGATAATTTTTAAAACATCTTAGAAGTATCATAACATATTCTTGATAGGCAGAGCTAGGTCTGTACACATAGATAAATTACCCAAATTCACTGTATGCTCCCATTAAAATTTTCTAGTTCATAAATCGCTTTAAATGATCCTGATTCTCTAATCTATGGCCTGCTTTTTCCTATCCACCCTCTTTTCACACCAGTATTTACAGGCATTACCTTGACTTAAAGCCACTAATACTTATCTGCTCCTCAAATATGGATAATGTCATCCAAAATAAAGAATTGGGAAATCTAGACCAGATTCCAGACTTTGCCTCTTACTAGAGTATCATCTTTATCAAGAGAAGCCATCTGTAAAATGAAGGGGGTCACATAATTGAATTTAAGTGTATTTCTAGCTTTAGGATTCTAAGCTATTGAGAGAAGGCAACCAGAGTAGCCAAGAGAAATTATCTCTAAATAAAATATTAGATATAACAGATCTCATTTGGAATAAAATTCAGGGGAGAGCCTTTTCCCAGGCCAGTAGCTTTATTTTAGCCCCTAAGATTGGCTATGTTGTATGTGGACAAGGTTCATTTGGCAGCCAAAATTCTGGGCTTAAAATAGCTTCTAAAATGCTTTAAATTGGGATTAATACAATTTCAATATCATCTGTGAAAGACAGAAGACTGGATTGAAATAGGAGATGGGAATGTGAGATGAACTGAGATGACACGGTAAAATGGATGTAGTTGCCCAAGATCACTTTAAAACTTCTAAATCCAAAGGCCAATACTGTTCAGTGTAGTTGTCAGATGCAATACCTCTCAGCACATACAGAAAATTTGTGTGCCCATAATACATAAGGAGGTAAACCATGGTGCTGGGAGCAGGTCAAGGGCTGGCTCTCCCAGGAAGGTGCTATGGTGGTTGCAGAGTCCCCAGTGCAACCCCATTTCCTTGAAGAATTCTCTAGGTGCACAACCTTAATGTTTCTCCAACTGAAAGCTGAACTGCTCATTTTATGCATTGACTAATTTATGAGTTTAGTGAGAAATTCTTTGTAAAATAAATTCTAGAAGAGAGAGAGAACCTGAAAATGAATTCCCTCTACACAACATGTGTGTATGGTCCCATTAGCAGTCGCACAGTGGGCAATCGATTAGGGAGGGAAAAATGGCTTTTTTTATGGTAATGGATTTTGAGCCTCCTGGTGATAATTTATTTACTAGAAATTTTGCAGAGCTGGCAAGCACACTGATGAAAACCCTCTGAACATGTTCACTTAAAAAGAGGAGAAAAAAAGTTCTTGGCTTATTTTTGAAAAATACTGTTATTAAATCATTGGAAACATATTGATCAAATATGCCTGAAAGCTATAGTCCTGTAATTTATAATACAAATTACATTACTATTGACAAATGGCAATTTTATCATGCAATTAACTTTAATAATTTGAATTTTTTCTGTTTTTATTCCTTCTTTAAAAAAAAAAACAACAACACAAACTCTTGAAAGACATTCAGATATACTAGCCTAGTCAGTAGTGCTGGATTTCTTTAAAAGCAGTCCCCATCCTATTTATATTTCTTTGTATAGCATTATTCTACCTATTTACAGACCAAAGTGTAAAACCAGGGTCTTTTTACTCTGGCACCCAACTCCTCAAGCATTCTGAGATCAAAGGGACTCCTGTATGTAAAATATCCTTGATATGGGAAGAGAGAATGTCAGCTTAACTCATTTCAAAGAATGTGAACTTCAATGTCAGAATGACACGTGTTTCTACTTCACTTCCATCAATTACTGGCTCTGTGACTTTGTGTAAATACACTTTCTTCACTGAATCTCAGTTTCTTTACTTGTAAAATGGAGAAAAATAACACCCATTTTGGAAAGTGTGTGGTAACATCCATGTGCCATATGCCTAGGTTTATACTTCATATCCGTTCTGCTCATGTCTTATAACCCATTCAAACAACAGACATTCCAAAAACTGGCATCTCTTTTCCATTTTCCTGTTGGGAAATCTCTACTTTTGACTCTACTCAGAATGTAGGAGTGTTCACTAGCAATTACATATCCATTTCTTTATATACATATGAATAATTTACTCCCTGACTTGGAAAGCACATAAATACTGGGCATTCGATAGAAATAAATTAGAAATAAGTTATTCATAAAGGCTCTTTTCTGGTTGGCTTTGTTAATATCTGGCAATGAAACTGTTATAGCAATAGAGCAGGAAAAGAGCAAAACGATAATAAAGGCGCCTGACTTTGGAAACCCAGGGATTTTATGCAAATTATATTAGAGCCTATAAAAATACAATATAGGATAGAAATAATTATTTATAGAATGTATTGAAGAGATACATGAAGCATAACAATATATGGACCTAACCATATATCCTCAAAATATGTAAATAAACAAGTGACTGAACCAAGAGGATAAATACATAAATCAACTATTTATTCAGCAATTTAAACCACACTCCCCAGAAACCAATAAAATAAGCAGAGAAAATAGGAGGAAAGGTATGATAGTGTGATTATAATAATTTTAATATTATAATAATTATAATAATTATAAACATTGAACGTGTGTTCTAATCAAGCACATGTGGATTATTCATAATAATTGATTATATACTAGTTAAATAGAGAATTCCAAAGATTCATCATCATTCAGCTATATTCTCTGACAAAAGTATAATAAAATAATAACTTTTTCATAAAAGGAGAACTATGATAACTTAGAAATGACAAAAATAAAAAGGACGACACAATAAAACAAAACAACCCCCTCACGGTATTTGAAAACATTTTTTTGGCTAAAGAAAAAATCTTAACACAAATGAGAACATATGTAAGTAGATTTTTAAAAGTGTATTTAAAAATGTGTGGGTATACTGCCGAGACCGGTTTGGCTCAGTGGATAGAGCATTGGCCTGCAGACTGAAAGGTCCCAGGTTCGATTTCAGTCGGGGGCATGTACCTTGCTTGCGGGCACATCTCCACTGTGGGGCCTGCAGGAGGCGGCTGATCGATGGCTCTCTCTCATAGATGTTTCTGACTTTCTATCTCTCTCTCTTCCTCTCTGTAAAATGTCATTAAAATATATGAAAAAAAACTATGTCTTAAAAAAAAGTGTGGGTATAGATAACTTGTAACATAAAGAATAATTTCAAGCTTTAAGTGCTTTTACAGGAGACTATATATATATATATATATATATATATATGTATATAGACTATATATATCTATATATCTATATATATAGATAGATACACACACACACAAATGAGCTAAACATTTAAACTCAAGATTCAGTACATCTAAAAACAAAAAGTGAAGAAAATAATAAAGATAAGGTCAGCAACTCTTGAAATAAAGATATATAATTAATACAAATAAAAACTGGTTTTCTGAGAAAATCATTAAAATAGAAAAGACTTTTCACAAATAGGCAGAAAGAGAAAGACAGAGAAAATGTTACCAATGTAAAGTGAGAGACACAAAAGAGAAAGAATAAAAAATAAAATGTCTATTAAAACAACTTTATGACAATACATTTCTAAATCTAAACAAAATTATTTGACAAAGTAGAAAATGTCTAAATTAGAACAAGATAAAGTAGAAAAAATAAATATATAGCTATATATTAGAAAGCTTTTCTTCCCTAAAATAAAACAAAATGAAACAGACCATTAGCCTTTTCTACCCAGCCCCCCAACTCCCCTGCCATCTGTCAATTATCTGTTTGTTTTTGGTATCTATGAGTTTGTTTCTGTTTTGTATGCTCATTTATTTGTGTGTATTTTTTCTTTTATTCCACATACAAGTAAAATCATATCACTTAATATAATAACCTCTACATCCATCCATCTTGTACCAAGTGGTGAAAGAATTAGTAAGTACAAGTTGACAGTTACAAAATATTGATGAGAATGTATATACAACATGGGATATATTATCAATGCTATTTTAACCACTATGTATGGTGTTGGGAAGTACTAGATTTACCAGGAACACTCTGTGTCCTATATAATGAAGAGGCAATATACAAATTGACCATCACTCCAACACATAAGATGGCCATTCCTATGTGGTCAAAGATGGCCACGCCTGAGTGGACACAAGGTGGCCACCACAAGATGGCCAGCAGAGGATGAAAGTTGGAGGTCATCAGGCCTACAGGGGATGGCAGTTGGTGGGAGGGGGACCAGGCTGGCAAAGAATGGCAGGTCGGGGTGACCAGACGAGTAGGGCAGGGCAGTTGTGGGCAATAGGGCCAGCAAGGGAGGATAGTTAGGGGTGACCAGGCCTGCAGGGAAGGGCAGTTGGGGGTGAGCAGGCTGGCAGGAGAGGGCAGTTAGGGGTGTCTGGGCCAGCAGGAGAGGACAGTTGGGGATGACTAGGCCTGCATTGGGAGGACAGTTAGGGGCAAGTGGGCTGTCAGGGGAATAGTTAGGGAGTGATTAGGCTGGCAGGCAGAATCAGTTAGGGGTAATCAGGCAGGCAGGCAAGTGGTTGGGAGCCAGCAGTCCTGGATTGTGAGAAGGATGTCCCACCATTTATTTATGCACAACTCTACTGAGAAATCAGAGATCCTTGAGGGATCTCATTGTGCATGAATTTTGTGTACAGGCCTCTAGTATTATATAAATGTCTAACCACTATACAATATACCTGAAACTAATATAATATTAAGTGTAAACTGTAATTGAAAGAAAATTAAAACAAAACAAAAAAACCTTAGATATAAGTGATTTTACAGAAGAATTCAGCTAAAATATCAATAAATAAATAATTCTTCTATTTTGCACTTTATTTTAAAAAATAGAGAACAATTTATTTGTGTTCTTCAAATTAAAACTCAAGTAAAAACAGTACAATAAATGAAAACTGTAGGTCCATTTAAATTTGAATATATATAAGAAAATGTTAAATAAACTATTAGCAAATCAATTTTATGACTCAATTAAAGTATTTAATTGTATCAGGCAGTATTAGTACTTATCCCCCACATTAAAGATGTAGCAGTGTAAAAGGAAAAAAAATCACACAGATATCTTAACAGATGACAAAAAAACTACTTGCAAATTAGAACTGTAATCTTAAATCTAAGTTAAAAATTAGAAAAGGGGAATAGAATATTTAGCCTAAAGAACTTTGCATTGCAAAAACTTTATGCTAAATACAGAAAACATAGAAACATACTAAGAATAGAAGATCTTTCCTGATTTCATTTTACATCTCGCTTAAACATAAACTAATAACTGAATTAAGGAAAGAATTATATTATGTGAAAAAAATAACATGAATTTCTGCTAAAAAGATTTTCCCCTAACTTTGGTGTATACAGTAAATGAAATCTCAACAAAAATTTAACACTGTATTTTTCATAACCTACCAAAAATTCAGATACACATACAAAACAGAGTAAAAAATAATGAAATAAGAATTTTTTTTTAATTCCTTTACTTACTAAGTTATTACATATGTGTCCTTATTCCCTCTTTATTCCCCGTCCCCTCCCCCCCCCCCATACACTCACCTCCCTGTTGTCTGTGTCCATTGGTTAGGCCCATATACATGCATACAAGTCCTTTGGTTGATTTCTCCTCCTTATCCCCACCCTCCCCTACCTTCCCTTCGAGGTTTGATGTCCGATTGATGTTTCCAGAGACAGAGTAGGCAAATTTTGATAGAGAAGAGCACAAAGGGAAAATTTTCCATCAGGTAATAAAACACACTACAAAAAAAAACAACAAAAAACCAAACACAAAAAAACAAAAACAAACACAAAAAAACAAAAACAAAACAGTACTGGGTGGTCTACTATAAGACAGTGAGGAAGAGAGTGTGAGTGAGTGAGACAGAAAAAGGGGAGTGTGTGCATATGTGGGATGTGTCGGGTGTGTGTGTGTGTGTGTGTGTGTGTGTGACAATATTTTGCAGAACAGTTGGAGGCTGGAGTACCAGGATTCCCTAATGGGGCAGTCTCTGCTACAGTGAAATCTCTCCCAGAGTGGCCAACTCTGTCACAGAACCTTACCATCTTATAGGGGAGAGTAGTTAAGACTGAGAGACCAGTCTCACCTCCACAGTGGGAGACCTTGGACACTACTTGGGACACCAGAGCCACACTAACCAGCGACCTGATACCTCAACTACAAATGCGGGAACACCAAGCCTCCAGCCTCCCAATCATAGGCTTCTAAAAAGTTTGGCCTGGAGTGTGGGAGTAGTGGGGGATAAAATGGTGGCTGAATAGGTGGACCTGTCCTGCTCCATCTCACAGAACAGTTAGAAGAAACGGCTGAATCAAATAACATCCACCCAGAATTGGCGAATTAAACACAGCTGATGAGACAATCCATGGCCAGGAAAGACAGAGGATGCTTAAGAATGGTAGGATCAGGGATCTGGGCTAGAGAGAGACAGGCATACAGCTGGGACCAGAAGGTCAGAAGGAAACTGCAACGTGGGGACACACATAACACTCCACTGTGGAAGGGGGTCCACAGGACTGCTGGCAGCCCAGGATTTTATATCTAAGTCCACAGCTAAGGGAGGCTATGCCCGAAAGGCAGCCTGAAGTTCTGCACAGCAAAAGAAACCATCAATAAAACAACAAGAAAGCCTACTGCAGGGAAGAACATATTTGCTAATGCTATATCAGATAAGGATTTAATCTCCAACATTTATAAGGAACTCATACAAATTAACAAAGGGAAGATAAACAATCCAATAAAAAAAAATAGGCAAAGAACCTAAATAGACACTTTTCAAAAGAGAACATACGGAAGGCTGAAAGACATATAAAAATATGTTCAAAGTCACCAGTCATCCTAGAGATGCAAATCAAAACAACAAGGAGGTAATATTTCACACCTCTCAGAATGGCTATCATCAACAAATCAAAAACAACAAGTGCTGGCGAGGATGCTGAAAAGGAACCCTCATGAACTGCTGGTGGAAATGCAGCCACTGTCGAAAACAGTATGGAATTTCTTCAAAACACTAAAAATTGAACTCCTATTTGACCCAGTGATTCCACTTCTAAGAATATATGCCAAGGAACCAGAAACACCAATCAGAAAGCATATATGCAGCCCAATATTCATAAAAGCACAATTTACAGTAACTAAGATGTGGAAACAGCTTAAATGCCCATCATCAGATGAGTGGATTAAAAATGATACATCTACATAATGGAATACTATGCTTCTATATAAAAGGAGGAACATTTAGCAGAAATCAGTTTGGCTCAGTGGATAGAGCATTGGCCTGAGGACTGAAAGGCCCCTGGTTCGATTCTGGTCAAGGGCCTATACCTTGGTTGCGGGCACATTCTCAATATGGGATGTGCAGGAGGCAGCTGATCAATGTTTCCCTCTCATTGATGTTTCTAACTCTCTATTCCTCTTCCTTCCTCTCTCTCTCTAAAAAAAAAAAAAAAAAAAAAAATCAATAAAATATATTTTTTAAAAAAGGAGGAATTTGAAACAGCATGGATGGAACTGGAGAGCATTACTCATATGTGGGATATTATGAACAACATAAACTAATGAACAAAAATAGATCCACAGACAAGGTAACACTGAACAGACCATCTAAGCTCAGAGAGAAGGAGGGGTGGGAGGGGAAGGCTAGAAATCAACCAAAGGACTTATATGCATGCATATTAACATAACCAATGGACACAGACATTGGGGTGGTGGGGGCTTGTCCCCAAGGGTCAAAGTTGTGGGGGTGAGGAATTCAACCGGGGGAAAAAAAAAAATATATATATATATATATATATATATATAATGTATATTATGTTTAACAATAATAAAATACAGTACTGTACTCATGAAGAAACAGAGAAAGATTGTCTCTGGAACAAAAATGAAAGTTCAGAAGCATGGGAAATTTTAAGTTTTTAAAGATGCTAGAGACCCAGTGCATGGAATTAGTGCATGGGAGGGGTGTATACTTCAGCCCAGCCTGCTCTCTCTCCAATCTGGGACCCCTTGAAGGATGTCTGACTGCCCCTTTAGGCTCCATCCTGGGCCTAAACAGGGAGTTGAATATCCCTCTCACAATCTAGCACTGCTGGCTCCCAACTGCTCACCTAACTGCCTTCCTGATTGCCCCTAACCAATTCTGCCTGCCAGCCTGATCATCCCCTAACCACTCCACTGCCAGCCTGATTGATGCCTAACTGCTCCACTCCCCTGCAGGCCTGGTCATCCCTAACTGCCCTCCCCTGCAGATCTATCAGCCCTGATTGGCCTTCACTGAAGGCCTGAGTCCCCCACAACTGCCCTCCCTTGCAGGCCTCGTCCCTTCCAACTGCCCTCCCCTGATGGCCATATTGTGGTAGCCATCTTGTGTCCACATGGGAGCAGTCATTTTATGTGTTGGAGTGATGGTCAATCTGCAGATTAATTTTTTATTAGATAAGATAGAGGCCTGGTACATGGGTAAGGGCCACTTGGTTTGCCCTGAAGGGTGCCCCAGATCAGGGAAAAATAAGAGAAACTTTTTAGCATAAGGTCATTTATGAAACATGATCCACAAAATAGCAAAGGACATACAATTAACATATTAGTATAGGTGATTATGTTTAGGTAGGAATAAGGGAAATGGATGACGGAAAAAAATAAAAGAGAGCTCATGCATAGGTCAAGGTTGAAAGTGGGCTACAACTTGGGTTATATGTTTAACTCAATGTTCTGTTCCCAGTGGTAAAAAAGTCTTAAATACACACACACACACACACACACACACACACACACACACACACCCAGCAACAACAAAAATAACATAAAAGACCAAACACTCATAGTCAAGTAACTAAAATGAAAGCTTCCCTGATTTCCCTAAAATGATGATTCTTATCTGAAACAAAACTTAAGCTTTATCTTTGTCAGTGTTAACTTACAGCCTCCTAGATAAACACTATAAATGAGTAACCTTATTCACTGAAAAAAGAATGTAAGTCTTAGTAATCAATCACAATAAAACATATATTTACTCATTCATGCTTTATGAACTGAGCTGTAACTGCTCAGATTCTACATTCTTTATACTTTTAATTCTTGCATAATTTGTTTCTAGCTCAATAAAGTATTCATATCAAGTGGAACTCTGTGAATTTTCTTTTGGTAGAAGAAGGGAAAGGATAGGAGGAAGAGATAAAAGGAGAAAAGATGATAAAAGAAGGAAATCAATTAAAGACATATTTGGCAGTGTGGTAAAAGGAGCTCAAATACAATTAGGCAAATGTAAGCATTTTGTATATTAGTATAGTGTGAAGGTTAAAGATAAGGTTCAAGCTAGGCTCAACAAACTCAAGATTTCTAACTATTGTTACCATGATCAGATGAGAGCACCTTTGAGATTCTGGAACCTAGGATGACCCATCTCTGATTCCCAGAGGCTCTGTTTTATAATATACAGACATACTTGGATATATTGGGAGTTCATTTCCAGACCACCACAATAAAGTGTGTATCTCCATAAAGCAAGTTGTAATCATCTTGCCTTCAATTTATAAACACACACACACACACACACACACACACACACACACACACACACACACAATTTAGACCTCATAGCCCTTCTCAAGTTTTGTGAGAAGACAAAAACACCACCAGGTATCTTCACTGCTCCACTGGAAGCAGGTGCTGAGAAAAATTCTGAAACTATTAAATCTAAGTTGTTCTTTTATTCCTAATCCTGGCTCTGCCCCAGAGTTATCTGAGGAGAGTATATAAACTATCCATGTGGAAACCCGTTATCAGCTCTATTGAGTGAGAATATCTAGTGATGGGGCTTATACATCTGTCTTCTGTAAGCTCTTCCAGCTATTCTAATGTGTCCAGACCCACATTAATACAACTGGCTATTGAAAACCACCCATCTTTTTCACCTTTCACTCAGTGCAAAGAATCTGCCCATTAGCTGTCCAGCTCTTGGTAGAGAGATTGAAGCAACAATGGAAGAATAAAATGTCCACAATTGAGAGGAGGGTGCAATCTTATATTCTTGCTAACTATATTTTCTTTAAACTCTTCCATGATTAATTAGCTAGTAACCAAACATTACTAACTTCACTTCTCTATACAACTGAGGCAAGAGAGAGGTAATTTTGCTAAAGGGTACCCAATGTTGTGTTAATCATAGAATAACAAACAGCCATTAGTAAAAGGAGTAACTAGCCCTTTGGAAGAATCTGAATGTAAGGTAATGGGTTTGCTTCTTGTCCTTAGCCTGCTAATGATATTTGTCTAATATGGATATTGGCTCCTTTAAAAGACATCAATAATAGACTTTGAATATTTAAAATGCACATAAAAATGAAAATTATTTTGACAGATTTACTCAAATTATATGTAAATGTTATGCATATTTAATGCAAATATACATGTAGTCCTCTTAACTATTGTCTATGCTTCACTGTGCCCCTTAGTAAAATGCTAATGGCTCATCTTACTTCCTTATTGTATTCAGCAATTAATTGTTAATATAACTTGTGGGTTCCACAGAATGGCTAAATAAAACCAATGAAAAAGTTCCCTGACCTTGAGAATATGAAATTCTAGTTGTGGAAATAATACATGCTCCAAACCATCCAAACAGGTTCATATTCATGAATTACTTATCTTGCTTAATGGCACTTTTCACAGACGTCTGAGGACCAAGAGGAAAAACTAGAAATTAATCAGGACTCCTTTCACCCCTCATGTGCATATCCCATAAGTTACCAAGCACCAGTTATCTTTCAAATCCACTCCCTTTTCCTGCTTCCAAGACTTCATTCTTAGTTCAGTTTGGTTGGAAAGAATGGGATAACTATAAGAATATCTCACTTGTTTCTCTGCTCTCACCTTACCCCATGATCTGTTTATGCTACCAGAACAATTTTGGCAAAACCCATGCTTAAAGTTCTTTAATGACTTTCTTTGTCAAGCTCAAAGGCTAACATGGTCCAAACAAGGTTTAAATTTATGTGAGCCACAAAATAGCAAAAGCTTCAATTTTCATAGAAGCCTAGGTTTACTTGTACTTCGAAAAATATAATTAAAAAAAAAAGAACAAGAGCAATGGTAAAAGAATGTTTTCTTCTTGACACTTGGTATCTCTTGTCTGCTACTATTTTTTTCTGCTTTGGGTGAAATCTTATTCAGAGTGATTGCTATAAAAAAAGTAAGGTGAATGCCAGTAAAGCTGGATCTGACAGGAAACTTATTTCCTCTCATAATTGTAAATAACTGCTCATTATATAGGCTGGACCTCAAAAACATTCATTGTGGGCTACATGCGGCCCCTGGGCTGTGAGTTTGACATGCCTGTTCTAAATAATACCTCAAATTCTTTATATAATATTTATGTCTTTCATAATTGTTGCCTAATTGGCTCTTGTCAGTTTTTAACTTGAATCCTGTTCTCAGGTCAAAAGCAAAGATTTGCAGTCCCTTTATACAACAATTAAGGTTCTATTAATAATACTTCTACCTGTAATGGCTTCCCCTGAAATGTTCTCTTCCTCTCATCTACTTGGTGAACTCATGTTCATTCCACAGAAGTCAGCTCAAATGATTATTCTTCCCCAATATCTAATCAAATCACTCTCACAGGTCTGATATATTTATATTTCCAAAGTATTCCAAATATATCTCATATTATTTTTCTTTTGTTAAGAAAGATAAAAAGAAAATCATATGTAACTCTAATAATATGTACCTTACTTTATGTATGTCCCTTTCTTTAGTAACAAGCCCATCTAATCTTCACATCCAACTAGAATAATATAGAGAGAGCTAGGTTAAGCCACACCTGTGCCCTCAATACCCCAGAGCAGTGGTTGGCAAACCCATTAGTCAACAGAGCCAAATATCAACAGTACAACGATTGAAATTTCTTTTGAGAGCCAAAAACTGACTTCTGCATATGGGCCATGAAGTTTCAATCACATTCTATGTGCATGCCCGCACATGGTATTTTCTGGAAGAGCCATACTCAAGGGACCAAAGAGCAGCATGTGGCTTGTGAACCACAGTTTGCTGACTACTGCCCCAGAGTAACAAACTCTCAGTTACTTCCCTATTACTCTATATAACTCCTGATGTTTGGTACTATGGGGCAAGAGAGAATATAGTCTGCAATTCCTTTCTGAGCCTCACAACTTAAACTAAAATCTGCCAGCACCACATCACCATTGCTGCCACATCCACTATTATTGTCTTGAGGATATTTATCACAGAAAGCCACTTTTGCTAATGAAATTTTTTTTCTATCCCTTAGGTGAGATGAGGGCCAAGGCGGGGAATATTTACTTCCTCTGGACCCCCATTGGACTATACAGGCTTTTTTCCCTCTTGATGTCTTAGAACCTAGTAGCAAGTCAGGAGCATGCTAGGGGCATCAGTAGATTCTGGATGGATGGATGGATATTGATAAAATATAAAACATCTAGAGAGTAGTTCCAAAGCTATAGGTCTAAGAGGTATTTTGTTCGTTTTTTTTTTTTGTCTACTATTCTGGTGTGGTTAGACTACTAATAGAATTAATTACAAGAAAAGAATCTCTGTGGCTTCCTAGAATAAGTGAGGTTTGAGGTGGATCTTACCAAAAATATAATTTAAATTGGCAGAAAAATTTAAAGAAAGCCATCAGGCTAAATATATTAATGGATACGACATTGTGAAGGGCAGAGGCCACATTGAGTATCAAAAGAAATACAGTGGTACCTCAAGACACGAGTGCCCTAACATACGAGATTTTTGAGATATGAGCCATCGAGCGAGCGATTTTTGCTTTGAAATAGGAGCAACATTTGAGATAGGAGCAATCGCGTGGATCGACTGGCTGCACACGACTCACCAGTTTACGGAGACTTGAGCTTCTCATAGTTTCCCACACCTCAAGGTTAGGGAACAAATTAAACTCATATCTCGAGGTACCACTGTATACAGGATTAAGAGTAACTATGAGTAAGTGTCTTGACTGCTGCATTGAGGGATCTCTGTTCTGGAATAGGTGAACTATGGAAGAAATTTGGGTAATGATGTCAGTGTTTGAGGACGTGTTACATGCATCTCATATTTTATTTCTGAAATCAGAGGAGAATAAAGTACACTGAATATATTATATAAGCAGATGATTGTGTCTTCATTTCATCATATTTAATACAACACCAGACACCACAAAGATACTGAGAAGCACTTTTTGAGTTCTGTGTAATAGGGTCCCTTTATTGGTAACTGAAATGTGTACACTGTGAGTACATTATGATTGTTATTTAATAGACAGCAAGAACAACTCTATACAACAGGGAAGAGTAGAAACTGAAGGTGACCTAATAAATTGAATCTGCAAGGAAATGTAGAAAAGTGGAATAAAATTTCCCAATGGGGATTGGTAGATTAATATTTCAAACCAAATATCATTAAATTTTAAATGGTTATAAATGATTTCCTTGATTTTACATTTCATTTGAAGAAAAAGTACCTTGAATTGTCCCCTAATGCTTTATGTGAGCTCTGGTTCAAAAATAATTTACAAAAAGCCATTGTTGAATTACTCAAACATCTCATAGGAAAACTTTTGTTTGTTTGTTCATTTGTTTGTTTGTTTTTTGAAGTGATAGCTTTCCAAAGTACTAATACCAAGCAATATGTGAATAGAAATGCAATTAAAAATAGAGGTTATACCAAAACTGGTTTGTCTCAGTTGATAGAGCATCGGCCTGTGGACTGAAAGATCCCAGGTTCGATTCCGGTCAAGGGCATGTACCTTGGTTGCAGGCACATCCGCACTGGGGGGTGTGCAGGAGGCAGCTGATCAATATTTCTCTCTCATTGATGTTTCTAGCTCTCTGTCACTCTCCCTCTCTGTGAAAAAATCAATAAAATATATTTAAAAATATATAGAGATTATGCCTTATTTTAGTTCTTGGTACTATTAGGCAAAGAACAAATGTTTGCCACATGGATAAATGGATAGATCATTAATAACAGGAAAACAGGAACTTAAACAGACCATGGGAGAAACTTAAAGCTTAATATGATTTAAGCTACTGTCAGCTTAAGTCTAAAATATATATAGAATAAACCTATCTATGAAATGTGAATGAAGAGTCTATGTAAATGCCATTAATTATAATTATAAAGAACTAGAGGCCTGGTGTATGAAATTTGTGCAGGGGGGGGGTGTTCTTCAGCCCAGCCTAAATTGGCCATAAATGGGCAATCAGACATCCCTTTCACAATTCAGGACTACTGGTTCCCAACTGCTTGCCTGCCTGCCTTCCTCATTGCATCTAACTGCTTCTGCCTGCCAATCTGATCACTCCATAACTACTCCCCTGTCAGCCTGATTGATGCCTAAATGCTCCCTTGCCAGCCTGTTTGCCCTCCCCTGCAGGCCTGGTCACCCCTAACTGCCCTCCCTGCAAGCTTGATTTCCCTCAACTGCCCTCCCTTGCAGGTCTGGTCCCAGCCAACTGCCCTTCCTTGCAGGTCTGGTCCCAGCCAACTGCCCTAGCCTGCTGGCCATATTGTGTTCACAGACATCTTTGACCACATGGGAGCAGCTATCTTGTGTGTTGGATTGATGGTCAATTTGCATATTACTATTTTATTTGATAGGATAATGGCCTGGTATACAGGTTGGGGGCAGCTGGCATTAGTTATATTATAAAGAACTGGAGGCCTGGTGGACAGGGGGTGGGGGCTGTCCCTCAGCCCAGCCTGTACCTTCTCTAATATGAGACCCGCCTGGGTTGTCCAACATCCCTCTCACAATTCAGGACTACTGGCTCCCAACTGCTTGCCTGCCTGCCTTTCTGATTGCCCCTAACCAATTCTGCCTGTAAGCCTGATCACCCCCTAACCACTCCCCTGACAGCCTGATTGATGCCTAACTGTTACCCTGCTAGCCTGTTTGCCCCTAACTGCCCTACCCTGTGGGCTGGTTACCACTAACTGCTCTCCCCTGCAGGCCTGGTTCCCTCACAACTGCCTTTCCCTGCAGGCCCAGTTGCCCCCAACTTCCCTCCTCTGCTGGCCTGGTCATCCCTAACTGCCCTTCCTTGCTGATGACCATCTTGTGGTGGGCATCTTGTGTCCACATGGGGGAAGTCATATTGTGTGTTGGAATGTTGGTCAATCTGCATATTACTCTTTTATTTGATAGGATAGAGACTTGGTGCATGGGAGGGGGCCAGCTGGTTTGCCCTGAATGAAGTCTTGGATCAGGATGCGGTTTTCCTTGGGGTATGGGGTAGACTGGGCGAGGGGCCTGTGGTGATTTGCAGGCTGGCCATGCCCCTCAGTGACCCAAGTGGAGGCTCTGGTATCTTGGATTTGTTTATCTTCTACAATTGAAACTTTGTAGCCTGGAGTGGAGCCAAGCCTCCTGCTTGCTCAGGACCACAGCCATTTCTGTTGGGATTCATTGAACTTCTATAATTATAACTTTGTACACTTAAACCGATGCCAAGGCAGGCCAGGGCTGAGGAAACTTGGCTTTCTTCATCACCAGGAGCAGCCCTAGCCTCCTGCTCTCTCCAGCCCAGTGGCTGCTGCCATTTTTTGGAATTTATTAATCTTCTATAATTGAAACTTTGCAGCATTGAGTGGAGACCTGGGCCATCCAGGGTGTGTGGATAGTTTGGCTTCTTCCATCACTGAGGAAACCCAAGCCTCCCTCCTGCTCTCTATGTGGCGATAGCCATCTTGGTTGGGGTTAATTTTCATACTCACTCCTAATTGGCTGGTGAGCATGGCTGGTGGTCATGGTTTGTGGTGTAGTGGAGGAATAGTCAATTTGCATATTATTCTTTTATTAGATAGGATAAGTCAAATGGTCCAGAAGGAATACAAATAAGGAAAATGAAATTCCTTTTTCAATTAAGGCATTGATATTTTTCAGGGTCACTATACCTCAAATAAAACAAGTTACATTTGTAATTTTCCTACTGTATTTATCACAGAAAGACCTGCTAACTGTCCATGACAAACATCTACTGCACATCCATTTCCAGCTTGCGATTTAGACCAAGTCTTTGTAGAAAAATGAAAGCAACATAAAATATGCAGAGAACATCTTTATTCCTTTAGGCTCAGGATGAGTTGAACATTTCTGAAAATATTTTGCAAATTTGAAAATGTTTTCTGTGCTATAGGCGATTTAGCTTGGGCTTACAACACCTTGAATCTTGGATAGTTGAATCAGATCTATATTCACTAGATGTCAAGAAAGTGTGCAGCTAATTTCACCAGGGACATTCTACTGACCACTTCTCCCTCCCCCACTGGCTGCTCAAATTTTCAGTTTTAGTTATAAAATAATATTATGAGGTATTGTTCTGGACACTATATTAAACCCCTCTACTGAGGTATATAGATAATTCATTAATTTCACTTATTTCCACAATCAATTCTGTTGGCTACAGCCCAATTCATCATTTTATGATATGTATTGATTGGTAAGGTTAGAGAGACAACACTCATTTTTAAAATGTAGGCAGGTCCACAGGCTCTCTGTTGGTCTATATAAACCATGAATATGACAATATCCCCAGAATGAATGATTTTTGAATTTACTTCATCAAATTGTCTAATTATCATTCAGGCTCCCTAAGCTATGCAGATACCTCATTCTTCAATGGAACTATGATCTTGCAGGACAAACATACACCTTTCCTAAATAAAGAGTAAAATGTTTCCCACCTTAGCATACTACTGCTTCATTGGTACAAGAAAATAAGCACTAGTATTCATTACCTATTGGAGAAAGAAAGCTAGCGATTTGATTTTTGTGTATTCCTTATTAATCAAGAACTAGAGAAAAGGTCTCAACCTCAAGCCCCCCACACTTAGCAGAGTCACCTGCATTCTCTATGGTCTCAACTGTGTCCCTGCTTCCACAGGACAGTTTGGATAAAATAACTAATTTAATATTTCTAAGCTGGGACAGTTATGTATCAATTTAGAATCTCAACACTGAAGAGTTACAGATTCGTTTTTGTCATGCCAGGGACATGATACTGGTGGTGAACATCTTTATTTATCCCTTAGGTGCAAGTGTTCTAAAATCAAAACTAATATCAGTTCTCAAATTACCCCATCAGAAGTATCTTTGTTTATAAGATCCAGAAAAATATCACTTCACTGTGAGATACTTCATTTGAGCCCATTAGTATGTAACAGCTTTTCTTATACACTTTCCTTATACAGTCAAAATACTGTAATAATCTTCTAAAAAGAAAAATAATAATAAAGTATTTTGATTTGTCCTGTATAAAGTTCTTTCTAGGGATACAAATTTATTGCAGATTAGAATTACTTTATCATACTGTTACTTTTTTTTTCAAGAAAACTACTTACTCTAAATTACATCTAGCAAAGAGTACTTAACACAATTAATCATCTGTCTGTCGCCAAGAGTTATTTATTTAAAACTAGAATTTGCTGAAAAGCATCACATCATTTTTTACTTGTGCCACAGAAAGTAATTGTGTAATTAGTAACTGGTTTACAGAAGCATGTTTTTCACATAATGCTGATAACCCAGGTCTAAATTGCCTTTTCCATGCAGGATCCAAACGCACTTTATAAATCATCATAGTTAAGTCTCTACTCACACCTGCTCACACCCACACATAGCTGCAAATAGGGTATATTTAAAGAGGCCACTTAATACTAGGATAACTACTGCAAATAATTCTCCATTGGGGTAAAATGCAGCAAAGTTTTAACAGATGCTCAGGAATAATAGACATCAGTTGAGGTAAAAAGAAATAAAGAATGTCATCTTCAATTAAAATGACAGGAAAGATTTACAGGGAGAAAAGTAATTACTCACTTGGACTTTGGCCAGGAAAAAAATGAGCTAATACCCTTCACAATGGGAAAACTTTTTCTAAAGCTATATTACAATGGTACCTTAATATCTCAGCAAAAACTGAGTTTTCAGAGAATAATAGACAAATAGAAATGCTCTCCATCAGCACAGCTTTTATTTATGGTCTAATCATACTCCAATAAAAAAATACATATGCTTTCAGAGGTTAAGAATTGGAGAGATCAACTCCAATCAGATTTATTAAATGGTTAGAGCATTGGTCCATGAAAAGAAGGTTCTCAGGTTCAATTCTCCATCAAAGGTATGTACCTTGGATGTAGGCTTGATCCCAACCGGGGTCAGGGTGTGTGCAGGAGGTAACCAATAAATGTGTCTCTCTCACATCTCTCTCTCTCTCTCTCTCTCTCTCTCTCCTCCTTATACTCTCTCTAAAAATCAATGGAACAATAACAACTTTGGGTGAGGACTAAAAAAAAAAAAAAAGGGAAGTATCAGAAAGATTAAACTATGGGCAGTGAATTTAAAAATTAGAACAAGAAAAAGAGCCCAGAATTACTAGCATAGAATTACTAGAAGTTGCAGAAAAATGGTTGATAATGAATTAAACTAATCAAATATCTTTTGTTTTCTAATTCTGTACTTTATCCCCATTTCAAACATTACCGTAAAGATGGCCTGATAACAAGTTAAGTATGAAAATAATAATGACATACTTGGAAAGGACCTTAGGAATTGTTTCTGGTTTGCTAAAGGAAAAACTAAGGCTTGGAGAATAGAGGCAAGTGCCCAAAGTCACACATCCTATATAATAAAAGGCTATTATGCAAATAGACCAAACAGCAGAACAACTGAACAAACAACCAAACAACCTGTCACTATGTCGTGCACTGACCAACAGGTAGCATGCAAGGAATATGGTGGGCATCGGCAGCAGGTGGCAGAGTGTGGAACATGGTGGGTGCCGGCTGCAATGGGATGGTTGAGCAGGTGAGTGGGGGCACTAGACCAAGGTGGGACACTGGTCGCTATCATCAGGGCAAGCCTCTGGTGGATACGGAAAATTCTTTCCTCCTGGGTGCTGTGGTTCTGCCCGGTGCTTGCACCTGCTGCTAGTGCTGGGTGCCAGCGCTGATCACTCAGGGCCATCAGCATGTGCAAGCAGCAGCTGCCAGACCAATCACCCCTCAGAACTTCTCCACCTCTTCCTGCTCCCCTGGGGAGAGTGGGGCCAGTAGCTGCCTCTTGCACCTGCTGCTGGCACTGGAGCCGCTGCTTGCACCCATTGCCTGCTGGAGGCAAAGACCAACAAGCAGTTGATATTCAGCAAGGGCTGAGAATCAGCATTGTATTACGTTATTTTCCTGCGTAGAAGATGCCTGGGCATATAAGACAACCCCCAACTTTTCCAGTTAAAATATAGAATTTGAGATATACTCGTCCTGTAAGATGACACACGGCATATATAGATGACCCCTGGCTTTTTGAGAAGATTTTTCTGGATTAAAAGTCATCTTATATGCCCCAAAATATGGTACTCTGATGCTGGCTGAATGGCTGAAGAAAATCCCCTAACCTGATAATTCTTTATTGCTTACCAAACCTTACCATTGATATGTCTGTTTGGTTCGCTAAAGGGCAAATGTGTACTCCAGTAAATAAAAAGCTATGAGTCTGGATATTCAGCAAGTCACTCTACTAGAGAGTAGGTCTCTGCCTGATCCCCCAATAATTTCTAAATTTATATTTCCTGTCTAGTATATCTGTCTGTGTGCAACCCCTTCTCCAGATCCTGAATCCTTGCTGTAAAAGGTTGTGGTAACTGTTAGCACTGGCCTTGCTTGCACCCACAGCCTGTGCCTGTGCCAGAGACACTCCTTGTACCCACTGCTGGTGCCCAACTGCTGTCCTGATCACCCCTCAGAAGGAGAGGAAGATGGATAAAACCCCAGGGGCAATTGGGACTAGCAGCTGCCACTCACAGCCGCTGATGACACCGGCCCCAATAGTTTCATGCCATCAGACGGTGCAAGCAGGGCTAGTGCTGTCAGCATGTGGGAGCAGGACTCTGGCAGACAGGTAACCAGGGGCCTTGGTGGAAAGGGCTGGGTGGGCGCGTGGAGGATGGTACAAGACTCACCCCTGTGCCCACCACAGCCTTATGGCCCACCATTCCTTCCAAGGTGCACAAATTCATGCACTGCGCCCCTAGAGATTAGATAATTTCACCATGAACACATACATATATTTCTATTTGAAAAATTACATGATTATAACTAAGATCCTTACATGCTTCAGTTAATTCTAACCTTTATCAAATGTGCATAATTGTTTAGTCCAGTAGGGCAGGAGCCAGGGAGATTTGTGTGCACATGTTCATATGGCTAAAGTGTAATCACCTTTCTACCTTAGTATTTGTAGGATCAAAAACTACTCTCCATTCCTTTGACTAACAGATGGTGGGGAGAGCATGAAAGCACAAAGTGACATGGGGAATAAATTGGAGAGAAACATTCATAATAACTATGATTAGAAGAATTGAGCACAGTCTGTAGGAAAATGCATGCCTGCCAAATCCAATTCCACTTTTATTTCAACCTCCTCTTCCACCTCCCTAACTATAACACTCGGGATCCTTAAACACTGACTTGGAATTAAAATGGATTGTTTGCAGCTGCTCACATGCAGGCTTATTGGGTTGGCCCCTCCCAATGTTTACATGTGGTTTCCCTTCCCAGCCTTAGTTCTTGACAGGGAAGCCCATTTGAGAAACAGCAGGACAACAAACTGAACAGAATGCATTTTATGAATCAGCTTGATCCTCATCCATGTGCTGGGAGTTCATAGCATTAAGCCATTAGCCCCATTGCCTGGTTTTTAAAGAACTTGCTATCTTTGGTTATCCCACTCACAGGGGTAGCTGCAGGATTCAGGCCTTTTGCTTCTTCTATTTAGTTTCTGTCAAGTTCATCTTTACTTCTGCCCACCTTCTGTAAATTCTGTGATGGTTGAGTAGAATTTAGAGCAGAATAGGAATAAAATATGGCATGACTCCTGATTGTAGCAGTGACTAGTAATTTTCAAAACCCTGTTCTTAAGCAAGTGAGAATGAAATTGTTCTTGCATCTGGCCACATGCAGCCAATGGAAAAATCATGAGATTAGCTTGGACTATGGTAAGCACATGTGCACTGTGGGGCCTCAGCTGATGCTGATTGAAATGGGGAAAACTCGGCTGCTGTGTAGGGGTTCCATTCCTTCTAAAACTGAGAGGCCTAACTGGTACTTCACTTAACAGCTTTCCCCAGCAGGTGAGAGCATGATTATTATATCTCTTGTTGAAAGTTAAAAGTCATTTTGACTCCAGCTAGCAAAACAAATAGACATTAATAAAATAAATGTTGAGCCCTGCTTTATGGGTACTCACAAGCAAAATGACAACTGGACAAAAGTACTGATATTGTTGCAAATAAAATTAAGCATTATAATTGTTCTGATTATAAATTTTTATTCTAGGATGGGTTTGACATTTCCCTAAACTTGCTCAGTAAAACAGGAGGAAAAACATGCCAAGTTTTATTTTCTAGTTCTGAATTGTGGAGCTAATAGCCACATATTTGGATGCTAATAAAGTCCTTTTACTTTGACAACTTTTCCAGTGCCATTCTTATAAGAATGGCAATCATTCCATTTGGAATCAACGATAATCATCAGTACAGCTGGATGATGTGCTTAGACTATACATAACCCAACCATTTTGTATCAGGGCTTTAAATATTTTTCCAAGATCTAAGCCCATAGAATGAATATATTCTAGCTTAAAAAAATAAAGAATACCTCATTGAGATAAAAATGTTTAAAATGTTAGTCATTTAAACACATATCATGGGAAAGCACAGTACTAGGCATGGGAGGCATAGCAACAACTAAAAGGAACAATTTGATATCATCCACAGAGGTTTGGCTTGGGCCGTCTGTTTCCACTGCCCTGAGAGCATGCCTCTGTCATAGGCACAGCCCTATCACATTCCACTGTCTGCTTGTCTTTTTTTCCAGCTGGACTATGAGATCCTTCATATGATTTTCATGAAGTTCCCATATTTTGATGATGTGTGACAGTTTATGTCTTAGATTAAAACCATTTATAATGCCAGAAAGTAATATAACTGTACTTCTAAATTATTTTTCAATCTGAACTTTATGCTTACTCAAACTTCACCTTGCTTTAAGTTGATATTTATTTTATATGCAATTCTTGAACCATTAATTTCAGGTATAGTAGGGTCTCTAAATCTTCAACATTTTGGAGTAATTTTTACTGTTATGTTACCATCATCAGTATATGGGAGAGTCTGTAAGGCTTCTTGCCATTATGTGGTAGATAAGAAGAGACCACTGTATAGCTGAAGTTGATTCAAAATGATATCGAATGTAAACTGTAGTTTGAAAAAAGTAAAATAAAATGCCACAAAAATGGAGAACATTTGAGTCTGAAAGACTTGGGCTTGAATTCTAATTGGTAGAGTTTGGTCAAATAATGTATCTCCTGTAAACCTTAAATTCCTCATCATTTCATGAGGTAGGAGGAAGTACTTGTATTACAGAGATGTGTGCTGATGAGATGAGATGAGATGATAGAATTAGAAACTTTGATAGAGTGGCATGTATACATATAGACAAAAGCTGTTTAAATATAACCAACTAAATTATGTGAATAAGCTATACTAGTAGAAAAGCAGAAAATCTAAAGTCCAAACCTATTCAAGCTCAATGACATATCTATTGGAAGAGCAAAATAATTAGACATAATTGGCGGGCATTCTAAAAACTTAGAACTAGGAAAGAAAAGAAAATATAGTATGTCTAAGTACAGTCCAGGGGGAAAAATAATTACTTATATACATCTATGTGGCAAGTACTTTCTAGTGCTTCCATGCGTAAGTCATTTAATCTACACATTAACCCTCTGAGATTGCTACTCTTGCACATATTCTCATTTAAAAAGTAAAAACTAGTTTAAGGAGATAGTCGTCTCCAGAGTCTGATCCACTTAAATGGTGGAGTGGTTTTAATGTTGAATGTAGGCAATATATAATACATACATACATAAATATACATACATGCATATATATACACACCTACATACATATATATATATATATATACACCTATACATGTGTGTATAAGTATATATATATACACACATACATAATAAAATATATCCTATATAATATATAATAAATATATATACATAATATATAATAAAATATTAATATTAACATCAACCATTACTCCAACACAGAAGATGAATGCCACCATGTGATCAAAAGATCCTGCCCCCATGTGGACACAAGATGGCCACCACAAGATGACCAGCAGGGGAGGGCCGTTGGAATGGACCAGGCCTGAAAGGGAGGACAGTTAAGAGTGACCAGGATGGAAGAAGAGAGAAGTTGGGGTGACTGGACCTGTAGGGAGGGCAGTTGTGGGGAACCTAGACCTGCAGTGGAGGGCAGTTAGAGGGGACCAAGCCTGCAGGAGAGGGCAGTTAAGGGTGATCAGGCCCACAGGGGAGAGCAATTACTGGCAAACAGGCTGGCAGGGGAGCAGGAAGGCATCAATTAGGCTGGCAGGGGAGAGGTTAGGGGGTGATCAGGCTGGCAGGCAAAAGCGGTTAGGAGCAATCAGGAAGGCAGGCAGGTCCCTGTTGGGAGCCAGCAGTCCTGGATTGTGAGAGGGATGTCCAACTGCCTGTTTAGGCCCGATCCTATCTGGATCGCGCCTAAGTAGGCAGTCAGACATCTCTCATGAGGTCCCAGATTGGAGAAGAAGCAGCCTGGGCTGAAGGACACCACCCCCCATGCACAAATTTCGTGTACCAGGCCTCTAGAGTGTGTGTGTGTGTGTGTGTGTGTGTGTGTGTGTGCGCGCGCGCACAACATAGAAATTGTACCTTCGTGGCACCCACCAGCCAATCAGGAGTGAGTAGGCTAATTAACCCAACAAAAATGGTAGATTAATTTTTATATGCAGGGACGATGGGCCAGAAGCAGGTCAGGACACAGGTGTTCCACACTGCCCCAGCCACTCTAGACCTCAGGGCTGCATGGGAAGGCAGAAAGGTGGCTCCAGACCAGAGCAAAAAGGTGGCTCCAGCCATAGCTAAGGCAATGAAGGCAGCCAGGGGAAGGAAGGCCCATTCTTGCACAAATCTTCATGCATCGGGCCTCATATATACACACATATAACATATGGCTATAATAATAACAGTGTAATATGCTAATTAGACCAGACATTCTTCTGGACAACCATCCAAATGAAGCCAGGGCTGAGAGAGAAGCCTAGGTCCTTGGCGCCAGAGAGAAGCCAGTGCCAGTAGCCAGGGGAAGGAAGGCCTTCTCTTGCATAAATTTTGTGCATCGGGCCTCTAGTATATTTAATAAACACATAATGTTTATAGATTCTGTTTTAGCCTTTTTTAGGAAAGTATTAATTAATTTAATACTTATAGTAATCCTATGATGTAGGTTTTATTATAATCCTTATTTTATAAGTGAGATAATTATAACTTTTCCAAGGCCACACAGTTAATAAATGATAGAGCTGGACTCAAATCCAGGCAGTCTGGGTCCAGAATCAGCTACCTACATAATTGCTCTAGTCTCCAGTTAAAAGTCCTGTGCCATCAACTAAGGATTTCCCTACTGTAAAAATAACTGTGGGTCGGAGGTAGGGAATGGGGATTATGCCATAAACTTCCAGGAGATTCTTCCCAGGGACAAGATTTCCCTGTGTATAAAAAAGTCCTATGATTGTTATAATCTGGTTGTGGTTTGTGTTTCTACATTGCTCTCCTTACAGACAGATTACAAGAGATTTTTAATATTTTAATTCTTATGACACAGCTACATTTCTCATAGATAAATAGTAAATGGGCATCCTGGCTATTTCATTCTCTTCTGAGTTTCATTAATATGAGACATTTCCTGGTAGATCATGTTTCTGAATCTAATGGACCCATGGCCATATTATTAAAAGTAGTAAATTCCCTAAGGTAATACCAAACTATGAGGCCTTTAAGCATTTAATACCATTTCCCTTGTTATATTGTTCCTCTAACTCTATATTAGCTATAAAAATGAAAATCTCTTTTCTTATTTGTATTGTTACTGCAAGGAGAAGATTTAAAGAGAATGTTTTAAAAAAAGATATTTTAAAAAGTTAAACTTGAGTCAGAACCAGTTTATTGGCTGTTTGACTGCATTTAATTGTGTACATTGTCTATCTAGGCATAGAGACTTAATTTCTCCAGATCCAAGGATTTGTTTCGGGGCCAAGCAACCTTTCACTAAACTCCAGAATAATCCTCACTCTCTGAAGTCTGCTCTCCATCTGTGTTCTTAAGTTTAAAACTTTTCCCCTCCATCTGCTAAATTCAATGACTGTAACATCAAGCAGCAGGTAGAACCAATATGCTGGCTCAAATCTGAATCCTAGAAATGAATCTGGCATCCCTACTGCAGAGTCATCTGTGTTTGCTGATCTGCCCCTCTATTCTCCAGGGAATAGGAATGAGAATCACTACAATGGACAAAGGGGAGGTAGATTTTCTAGTTAATTGGAAAAGATAACAACATAAAAGCCATCAGCTTTTTGCCTGCATAAGGACAATTTTGCCACACAAAAAAACAATGCCACACAACACATACTTCAGAATTCCAACACAGAAACTTATCTTTAAGGAAAAAATTCCCATCTGCCAAATTATTGAATAGAGTTATGGATATAGAAGGTACAATCATAAGTACATAGAAATAAAACATCAAAAGAATTATTTAAATATTATAGTACTGAAATTTCAGGTGTTTATTAAGAAAATAATATCTCCTAGAATGACCACTGGAAACACCACCTTTTATTCCTGAAATGCCAGAATCACTCATTAATTAGAAGCTCAGAATGTGTCAGCACATTCATGCTGTCTCTTCTAGCTGTTTTACATTTTAAAGTCATAAATTGTTCTGGTCTTGTAATTAAATAAATCACTTTTGAACACCATTAGGGACACATTTGAAGCATGTATTTTCTCTTTCCTCCTTTCTGAAGATAGCATATTTTCACATTGTGTGTGTTTTCAAAGGAGCCTTTTGCTACAAGTTCTTCAAGTACAGGATCAGTAGGTTGAAAACAAACAAAAAAAAAAAAACTTGGAGAAAGGCAAATTTCTTCTGCTCTTTCCTATACAATTGTGCTTGAATTCAGACATTGTTCAGACGTATAGGATTAATTCTGTTTACTGGTCATTTAGCTTTTAGCAAACCTTTCCATCTTTCTCCCCCTTTTCCTGACTCGGTCCTATGGGTCTTGTTCATCACTCCACTTACCATCTCATTTATTTACCTTGTTCCCACCACATTCCTGTCCTCCTGAATGTAAGCAATGATTGGGATTACCCTGTAATCTCAAGACTTCTAAATTGATTATAAGCTAGTTTATTTTATTGTTTTCTCGCAAATGTATCATCCACCTCGCCTTTCTCCAAACTTCATTTTATGGTATTAATATGTTATTTTATGTTTATCCTTTTATTTCACTTATCACATTTCTTCTATTCCTTTTATTTTTAATACTACTAATAGCACTTTATATCTAGTAATATTTTAGATTTACATCTGAATTACATTTAAACCATTACCTATATAAAATGCAAGAATACTTAAAATATACTATTTGGCTTGTAAATACCAAGAGGGCAAGGGGTGGAATGAATGTATTCAGTCCATATAACAGTGCCATTCTTATGACATAATGCAATATTTATTGTACTTTTGCTGTCTTCTTTTTAAAAACACACTATCCAATTCTAATGATGGGGGCAAGAAAGGGGAGAGGAATTTTAAAAAGTCTCATTTGAGAGATATTCTCCAAAATACTTCATTCTGTAATGCTTAAAAATCATCAAAAACAAGCAAAGTTCAAGGAACTGTCACAACCAATTAGACTTGATAATTTAATGTGACATGATATCCTGGATAGAATCCTAGAACAAAAAAGGAACACAAGGAAAAATTCTGAGGGAATATGATAAAGTATGGCACTTATAGTCAATTGAAAAGTCATGGAGAAAATATAAAGGAAAAACGACAATTGTAGAAAACAATGATAGAATAATAACGTAAGTCACTGAGTAAAAATTAAATATTTTTATTTTGTGAAGGAACACGATATAGTATCTTAGATCCATGTATCTTATTTAGATTAGGGAGGAAATATTTTATGAAGACCTTGCAAATATAACACATGGTTGAGAATCTTAGAAAAGTTGAAGATAGTTTGTTGCTCTCAGTAAATAATATATATCACATCTATAGGGGAAAAACTCTGCTTTATAACACAGAAAATGGACTTTTATCTTTTATCCTACATGTGTTATGGGCATAACTTCCTTTTATTTTAGGACTGTTGTAGAGATTAATAAAATAAAATTTCTATAAAAGTAAATCCCACAATAGAAAATCTGAATAGTCCTATATGTTTGATGTTCTGCTACTAAAAGCTTTACATACCTTACATAATTGTATTTTATTCCATATAGAAACAAACAAGTAAATTAAAAAAAATAAAATACTTCTCTGAAAATAAACTCTAGGCTCCAATGATTTTATCATTAAGAAATGAAAAAAAAAAATGCCCAACATGTTTTGTAAAGCTGACATAATTCTGATATTATATTCCCCACAAAAATGGATATATTTATATAGAAAAGGTTTATATACAGGTTTATAAATACAAGTTTCATACACTTTAAAATTTATGTCTATTAAACTTATTTGCATAAAAGTATAGAAAAGCTAGGGGAGCAGATATCTGACAAGCTATTTCAAGAAAGAAAAATAAAAGGCCAAGTTTTCTAGTGAACATAGTTGCAAAATAAAAATTGAAAATAATAATCAGGACTTTTCAATATATAAAAATAATAATGCATTAAAATCAAGTTACATTTATTATGTAAATGTAAAATTGGTTTAACATTTGAGAAATTATCATCATAATTTACCATATTAAAAACAAGAGAAATAATGCACATAACTGTCATCAGAGGTGGGGAAAGGTGATGCAATTCTTCTTCATTCATGGTTAAAATAAAAAATAAAAACAAAACAACCAAACACTTCCCAAGCAAGAAATAAAGGGAATTTACTTAATATGATAACATAACTAAAACTCAAAATTAATCAATTATTATATTTTATGATGAAATATTGGCCCCTTTATTCCAAGTTTGAGACTCCCCCCCAAAAAAGGACTAGGTATCACTATTTCTATTAATCATTGAAACAAAGGTTCTACCCTGTGCTAAAAACAATAAAGTTAAAAAATGGATTAGGAAAAGAGAAATAAAACTATTATGATTTTTAGACAACATAATGGTGTATTAAAAACATCCAAAGGCAACTTGAGATAAATACTCCTTTATGTATATAATTGATCAAGGTTACTGTATAAAAGGTCAATCCATGCATACACAAAATAAAAAAATACATTAAAAAATAACATCAATTAAAAATGCAAAAAAGCCAAATATCTAGGTATAAGTTACACAATAGTTCTACACAGAAAAGGCCTACATTATTATTGAAAAAAACTAAAAAAAATACTCCAATAGAGATATAAATCTGTTTATTAATTGGAAAATCTGATATTGCAAAGATGTAAAATTTCCCAAAATTGATCCATAGGTTTAATGCAATTGCAATAAAAATTCTAACAAGTTATGTTGACTATAAATTGAAGAGCTGGTTTAAAATTTTGTTTAAATTTTAAAAGCTCCCAAATAGCCAAGAACTATAATTTCTTAGGAAAAAAAATGTCAAAGAACCTATGCAATTATATATAAAAATCTTATAAAGGTACAGTTATTAAGATTTGACATTATGCCAAAAGAGAGATTGAACAATGGAAAAATAGATAATCCAGAAAAAGACCCAAAAACAAATGAAGAAAAAATTAAGTTTTTCAATAAATCATCTTGGTCTGGGACTACATAACCTAAACGCAATATCTATGTGCTGACAGATATCCTATATAGTATCATCAAGGTGGTAGAACTTATTATTTTAAGGTTTTTAGTTGATTTTAGAGAGGGGGAAGGAGAGGGAAAGAGAAATAAAAATATCAATTTCGAGAGAGAATCATTGATTGGCTATCCCCTGCACATTCCCTACTGGGACCTGAGCCTACAACCCTACAACCCAGTCATGTGCCTAGACCAAGAATCAAACCAATAGCCGAGACTGGTTTGGCTCAGAGGATAGAGCATCAGCCTGCGGACTGAAAGGTCCTGGGTTCGATTCGGGTCAGGGGCATGTACCTTGCTTGTGGGCACATCTCCTGTGTGGGACATGCAGGAGGCGGCTGATCGATGTCTCTCTCTCATCGCTGTTTCTAACTCTCTACCCCTCTCCCTTCCTCTCTATAAAAAATCAATAAAATATATATTAAAAAAAAGAATCAAACCAATAACCTCTTGGATATGGGCTGGCACTCAACTGCTGAGCCAAACCAGCTGGGCTAGAACTTCTTATATGATGGCTTAGGGCTCATAGGCTTGCATGGGAGCACAAAATATTCCAGGAAACATATTGGAACCTATAACATTGTTTACTAGTGGCCTGGTGCATGAAATTCATACACAGAGTGGGGGGTTCCCTCAGCCCAGCCTGCACCCTCTTCAATCTGGGACATCCTTATCATGATCTGGGACTGCTGGTTCCTAACTGCTCAATTCCCTACCTATCTGATTGCCCCTGACTGCCTCTGCCTATCTGCCTGTTGCCCCTAACTTCCTCTGCCTGCCTGACTGCCTGAATACCCCCAACTGCCCTCCCCTGCCAGCCTGGTTGCCCCCAACTGCCCTCCCCTGCAGGCCTGATCTTGTCCCCAATGGCCTCCCCTGTAGGTCTGATATTGACCCCAACTGTGCTCCTCTGCTGGCCAATTTGGTTCTGATTAGTCAGTTTCTATGCCAGTCAGCATCAAAGCACACAGAACCCCATATAAAAGGAATCCAAGAAGACGCATCATAATTAAAATACCAAGAGCAAAAGACAAAGAGAGAATATTAAAAGCAGCAAGAGAAAAACAGTTCATTACCTACAAGGAAGCACCCATCTGACTGTCAGCTGATTTCTCAACAGAAAAGATGCAGGTCAGACAGGAATGGCAAGAAATATTCAACATGATGAATAGCAAGAACCTACAACCAAGAATAAGCCTGCGGACTGAAAGGGCCCAGGTTCGATTCCGGTCGAGGGCATGTACCTTGGTTGCGGGCACATCTCCAGTAGGGGGCGTGCAGGAGGCAGCCGATCGATGTCTCACTCTCATCGATGTTTCTGACTTTCTATCTCTCTCCCTTACTCTCTGTAAAAAATCAATAAAATATATTAAAAAAATTAAAAACTGAACTGCTTTTTGACCCAGTGATCCCACTTCTGGGAATATTTTCTAAGAACCCCAAAACAGGAATCAAAAAGGATATATGCATTATTTACAATAGCTAAATTCTGGTAATAAATCAATGGCCTATTAATAGATGAGTGGATTAAAGAAAGCTCTGATACATGTACACAATGGAATATTACACAGCAGAAAAAAGAAGAAAGAAAACCCTACTCTTCATGACAGCATGGATGGACCTGGAGATTATTATGCTAAGTGAATTCAGCCAGTCAGAAAAAGTTAAATACCATATGATCTCATATGTGGAATATGGAAAATAATAATAATAACCTGATGAACAAAATAGGATGGATATATGAAAACTGATGAATGTAAGAGGAAAGCAGGTTGGGAGGGTCTGGATAAAAAAAGGTGAAGAGGTTAACCAATGAACATATATGCATAGCCCATAGACACAGACCACAGTGTGGTGAAGCCCAGGGGCATAGGGAACGGGAGCTGGTGGAAGTGGGCAAAGAGGGGGGAAATGCAGGACATCTGAAATAGTGTCAACAATAAAAAATGTTTAATACATCATCCTTTTTATTTAACTGTGTTTGTTAAATAAAATAAATCTGACTAATGTAAGAACAAAGAATTGAATATTTAGTGAAAGTCAATGGTAGACTCAATGGAAAAGCAAACTGTTAACATTTATTGAGGATTTTCTTTATACCAGATGTTACTTCATTAAGTCCTCCCAAAGTATCATACATATAAGTAATCCTATCTGATATAGAGGGAATATGCAAATTTAATGCCATCCTGTCACAAAGACAGAGGCTCCCATAGCCACAAGATGGCAGTGTCCAGATCCTTCAGCCCCATCAGAGTCCCACAATCTTTTCATCCCAGCTGGGGCATGGCAGACACACAGTGCAGCCGGACTCACCCTCTTCCCCGCAGCCACCCAGGTCCTGCCCAAGGTACAGGTAAGCCTCAGGTGTTGGCTGCTCAGCTGATGCCCGAGGTGCAGGCAAGCCTCTGATGGTGGCTGCCTAGAGGTCCATGGGTCACCTGAGTCTCAGGTAACCAGGACTGGCCAAGGCTTGTACTGCCAGCAGAGGCAGCAGCGGAGATGTGATGGGGGCATTACCTTCCCCTGATCACCAGGTTGCCTCCTGCCCCTGTGGGTTCCCAGCCAGGCTGAGGGACCCTCCCCCTTCCAGTGCATGAATTTTCATTCACGGGGCTTCTAGTATCCTATATTAGAGAAGGAAAAAAAACTGACAGAGAACCTAAGTAATATACCCAATTTTGCACTAGACAATAGATGATCTAAACGACAAACCTAACTTAGTCTCTAAAGCCTTTGCTTTTCCCTTGTATGATCTATTCATCAAATCCAGAAGACTAAATAATATGCAAGAACTAGTTTTGAAATTAATGGCAGAGTAAGTTGTAGCCTGGAGAGATTCTTGGATTCAAACATATACTTTATAGAATAGCTGTGAACATGCCTTGGGGCAGTAGGGACTATTAAACAAGGCAAACTTGATTAGATGATTTGTTTTTGTTTTAATCCTTTCCAAAAATATGTGTATGTTTTAAAATTGATTTGAGAAAGAGAAAAAAGAAGAGAGAGACAGAGAGAGAGATATTGAGGTAAGAGAGAAATTTCAATCGGTTGCCTCTTGTACATACCCCAACCAGGGATTCAACCTACAATCTAGGTATGTGTCCTAACCAGGAATTAAACCTTCAACCTTTTGTTGTACAGCACCCAGACAGGACCTGACTAAATATTTTAAATCAATGCTTCCAAAATTATTTTTAGGCAGGGAAAACAACTAACTCAGCCTGTTACTATGTTTGGAGATGGGATGGGATAAGGAATTATGATGTATCAAATTATAATTTTTTAAATTTTATATGCATTTTGAAATTGGGATATTGTGAATGCATATTTTATTTTTTTAAATATATTTTATTGATTTTTCTTTTTACAGAGAGAAAGGGATAGGGTCAGAGAGTTAGAAACATCAATGAGAGAGAGACATCAATCAGCCACCTCCTGCATGCCCCTTACTGGGGATGTGCCCGCAATTAGGATACAAGCCCTTGACCGGAATCAAACCTGGGCCCTTTCAGTCCGCAGGCTGATGCTCTATCTACTGAGACAAATATGAATGCATATTTTAATTGCAAACCTATATATAGCTTACAGTCTAGTACTTAGATAAATATAAGTCAGTATGTTTTATTATATCAATATTTGCATCACTAATACTATAGGATTAATAAATCCACTCCCTACAAGCTAAATTAAATAGTATGGACCTAAATTAACACAGAGTTCTAATTAATTTTTTTTTCAATTGAAAATGAAAACTGTGAGGAAACTACATTGATAATATATCTGTAACAACTAATACCAAATCCTTCTATACTGTTCTGAACATTTCAACTGTTTCACATGAAGTAGAAGCTTCATGTGAAATATGTTGAAATATGTTGCATTTTTAGTAAAATAAATAATATATATGTGTCCCAGCAAACTATAGTAAATTTCTTATTTTACTTAGATATTCAAATTACAGTGATTCTGAATAGCTCTACAACTTTGTGGTGACTTTTAGCATGTTAAAAACTGAAGAAAAAATACCTATATGAGTAGACATCATTCAGCCAAAAGATACAAATAAAGGATATATTTGGGGGAATATTTCACAGGCTATCAGATGCTGATAAGTAAATCTTGGTGTGAAATTGAAGTATTGCTATTTCATATTTAAAAATCATCATGACTAAAACACAGGATGGAAATAAACATGAAGTCCTAACTAAAGTAGACACTATATATTGGAAATGAGTGGGAAACTGTAGTCAAACAAGCTTTGATTTGCAGCACTGGGCTTTGAGAAACATTGAAAGTTCTTAACAAGAAAAGTGATGAGATGAAATTTGTGTTAAGGAGATTTGTGGAGGCAGCAGAGTGTAGGCTGGATAGGTAAAGGGCACAGTTAAGGCACTGAAACCCACATGGAAAGCCTTCCCAGGAATTGGCCACTCTGTACAAACTACCTGTCTCTAATAATACACAGGGCCTGGAGGGGGATGATTGAATATGACTGACCTGATAAAAATAAAAAAGGGAAAAGAAAATGAAAGAGTCAACATGTAGCAGAGAGGGAGAACAGTGGTTTTACTTATATGAATAAAATTAGAGGCCCAGTGAATGAACTTCATGCATGAGGGGGGGGGGGTGTCCCTTAGCCTGGCCTGCACCCTCTCCAATATGAGATCCCTTGGGGATTTTTGACTACTGGCAGTCTGACATCCCTTTCACAATCTGGGACCATTGGCTTCTAACTGCTTGCCTGCCTGCCTGCCTACCTGATTGGCCCTAATTGCTTCTGCCCCCTAATCACTCTCCTGCCAGCCCAATCGCCTGCAACTGCCCTACCGTGCCAGCCAAAATTACCCTCAACTGCCTTCCCCTGCTGGCCCAATCACCACAACTGCTCTCCCCTGCCACTAACTCACCTTCTCCACCGGGACACACCTCCTCTATACCCTGTGGAGGTGTGGGACCCCCCAGGCCTCCCCGTGCAGCAGGACAGCTGGGCCCCACCTCTGCTGTGCAGACAGCCATTTTACGGTGGCCATCTTGTAGTGGCCATCTTTGTGGCAGTCATCTTGTGACAATGTAGTGTGCGAGAGCACAAGGACCACCTAAGCTTTTATTAGTATAAATAAGTGACTACAAGTGGAATCCTGCTTCTAGTGAAAATGTTAAATTTGAGGTAACAATAGAAATTCGTATAAACGTCTATTTTAAGCTAGTGGAATAAGTAACTAAATGAGGACAAGGGTAAAGTTTAAGGTTGAAAGTGTAGATTAGAGAATTTTAGATTAAAATAGACATGTTAAGTGAATTACTGGAGAGAAGATATATAGTAGATTGAGTATATAGAAAGAATAGATTTGAACACACGGGAAACATATTATTAGTATGTAGAAGAAAAGAAGGTATTCTTATAAAATAAAACGGTTAGGAAAAAAAGAGAAAGGATATCTATGCAAAAGCCAAAAGAGAGAAGTACTTCAATAGAGAGGCACATGGTGACTGATGCTAAATGTTAGAGTTCAAAGAACAACACTGCATAGACAGAAAACATAAGGCCATTTTTAAATAACTTCAAGTGAAACATCTGAGCAAAATATGGACACAGGAGTTTATGGAGGCAGAGATGTATGTTCAAGGAAGGTTTGAAGGGTTGGGAAGAAGAGAGATAATCTAAATAGGCATTATAAAGGTGGAGCTGTACCAAGCAAAAGCTGTATTAAGAAAAGTTATCTTCTAAACTGCAATAGAAGGAAGTTATTTCTTAATGATTCTATGCAATGTCCAATTTTGTCTATTAGAATTTTAATAAAAGAATTGATAAGAAGTATCTTGACATTTCAGAGTTTGTAAACTAATGTTTTCCCTTTAAGGCAAAATGAAAATATTAACTGCTGGAGAAGATATTCTTTCATGGGATATTATAGTAAAATTGTAGCTTATTAAAAGCTTCATTAATCTATGCATCCAACCATCCTGCAGAGTCTGTCTCAGATTTTGTCATTCTAGATAAAAGCATCTGTTAATTTCTGCCATTACTGAGACATTTTATATTTGTGCTAAAAAGATTTCAGCTTACTTGTTTTAACCAATTTTTCAAATTTAACCAGAGCATAATGTATGCTGATTTAAACTCATATCATGCTACTGTGCCCTTATATTTGTTTCATCTTTAAGTTATGCTTTTAATATTTCTTTACTGGATCCCAAGAGTTGTTAATGACAATACTCATTAATATCATATTTAGAGGAGTCTTATTGGAATTTCAATGCATGTTGCTCCAGTTTGTCAGTGGCCTACCAAAGGTTCTTAGAAGGGCTATTTTAAATTATCTTCAGCACTACAATTCAAAGGCCTGTCACTTCTTTCAAATCAGCATTGTTACTTTCCTTCTGTTAATTTTGTTAGACCTGCATTCCATTTATTCATTTGGATTTCATTATTGCACTGGGGAGAAAATGAACTATTTGGCCTAATTTGTTTGCCTCAAACATATTTGGCTTCATGGTGACAGCAGATGGGTATAAAAATACATGCATGTATACACTTGCCTCTCTTCTTGGCAAGTGAATTTGTTCACAACATTTTCTGTAGCGCATCTCACATTTAATGTCACAGAAGGGATTCATCTTTTGGCAATGAACATTAGTAGCCTGTAGAAAGGGGGTCATAAATTCCATTTTCATTTTTTATTAAAATCATACTATGTCAGGGTGTAATTTTTTCTCCCTCTTTTTTTTTATGCACTATAATTTATTCAGTGACCTTGGACCATGTTCCTTTGCTAATCTGAAATGTTTGAATCAGTGTACTAACGATTTCTGCAACTTCACATACTTTCCTTTAAGATAAGACCTTACAAAGCTGTTGCTAACTGGATACTCTTTGACAAGAAGAAAAATATTGGTGAATTTTAATGGGAAAAGCAGAGGCCACTGAGAAGTTTTTTAAAGTGAAAGAAAATCTGTGAGTTACACAGAAAAAATGTTTATTTTTTACTTCTTATGAGTCCACTCTCTTCAGACCATTATTCTAGTAAAACCTCATTTAATATCTTTAGTCTCTTGAGTTTAAACCATTGCTTATCTTGATGTTCTTAATTCCTGGACAAGTATGAAGAAAAAACATTAAGGGCAATTTTATATAATAAAAGCCTAGTATGCAAATTGTCCCCTCGACCAGGAGATCGTCCACTTGTTATGAAGGGCACTGTTCACCAGGAGGCAGCACAGAACATAGAGAGCTTCAGCAACACAGTTCTGGCAGTGGGCAACAGTGGAGGTTCTGCCAGCCCTGAAGGGCCCCCATGAGAGTGGGGGCACAACGGGATGGCGGAGCAGGTGAGCAGGTGGTGCCAGACCAAGGAGGGTGCAAGAGGGGCATAATCACCCTACTGATCACCTCACAGATGGAGACCAGAGGCAGTGGCAGGGAGGTGGGGTCACCACCTGGCTCTCTGACACTTAGGCAGCTGGCAGGGGGGCTGATGACTCAGACAGAGGTAGGAGTGGGCATTGAGGCCCAGGGGCCAAGGTGCTACCCAGGGCCCAGAGGTCAGCTACTCACCCTTCAATCACCGGCCAGGCCTAGGGAGCATGCCCATGCATGAATTTCCTGCACCAGGCCTCTAGTGTATAAATAAAGTAATTAAACCTAAGGATTTCAGATAATAGTCTCAGTATTCTAGTACAGGTTTAACCATACCTAAACCCACCCATTTTTGGACATGAGTTTAGATGTAAAATAGTGTGAAAATGTAGAAAAAAAGCATTAGCTGATGGTAATAGTTGCCTAGTGGTTCCAAATTATGCCCAATGGTCCACTTCTAGCATAGGCTTGCTAGCCTTATCACTTCCTGCCATGTCCAGCCTGAGTCACTGCAAAGTTCAACTACCTTCTGTCAGTATCCTGCCTTGTTTCATGTCTATCTCATATATTTGGCAAAACCCCAAACCCAGATTAATTCTTCATCCAGCTTTCCCTTCTAATCTCAAGCAACTGATGCTTGAAGGAGAAAATCATGCTATCCACAGTTTCACTATAAAAATAAACCAACAACCTAAAATTAGATATTTGGATGGGTATATGTTTCAAAAACTATGTTATGTGTTGTTGTTTTTAAACCATAGGTCAAACTTTTAGTAGACTATATAATTGATTAATAGTTAAGACATGCATTTTTATTTTCTAGAAAAATTATAAGGAATAGAAAACAGAAATCAGACTGCCTTAATATAGTAAAACAAAGTACTATTTCCTAAAATATTTTCAGTTATGTGTGTGCATCATAGGTTTTACTATAAAATGAAATTCTTACTATAACTCCTGATCATAATATTTCACTGATTTAGAACTACACAGGATACTGATGAGAATGAGGAGCAACTGGCATACTCAGACTCAGCTCACAAAAATTCAAAGTGGTTTTAGCCACTTTGGAAGAAATGACAATTTCTTATAAAGTTAAACATGTACTTACTAGATGACTGAGTAAACTCAGTATTTATACAAGAAAAATTAAAACATTTGATCACAAAAAGATTTGTACTTGAATACTCATAGGTGCTTTATTAATAGTAGCTAAAATACTAGAAACAGTCCAAATGCCCATCAGCTGATTAATTGATAAGTTGTACATCCAAATAGTGGCATCTCTTTCACACTTAAATATTCTAACTACTGGTACATACAACAGCATAGCTGAATCTGTAAATCTTTATGTTATATGAAAGAAGCTAACTAAAACCATAATATGTTATATTATTCATTTATATGAAATTGTAGAGAAGGCATAAACATAGTGACACAAAGATCTATATTTGCCGGGAACAGGGGTGAGGAAACAGCTTTGTCTAAAGAAGGGCATCAGACAACTTTTAGGTTAATGGAAACATTCTACATGACAATGACCATTGAGAATACAAACTATACACATTTCTCAATACTCATCAAAATGCACAATTGAACTCAGTGAATATTTCTGTGATGGAAAGTATACCTCAATAAAGCTGGATTTAAAAATACTAAAAAAATATATATTTTTATAGATTTTTTAGATAACTACAATACTGCTTACCCCTTAATATTAAAATATAGGTAGTATATTGTACTTTTGCTTACATTTTATTTTTTTTCTTCTACTTCAACTCCTTAATTTATATAAATATAAGTACACTACACTAAATTAAATGTTAACCATTTTTTAATATGCTAAATGGAGGTAATAAAAAATTTTCTTCCTTCTTCTTGCTCACTGATGTGGTCCTCTGCTTCAATGAAAGAAAAACACCACATGATCTCACTCATTTGTGGATAATAAAGAATATTATAAACTGATGAACAAAAAGATAGATATAGAGGCAGTAAAGCATCAAACACACTGTCAAATTACAGCAGGAAGGTTAGGGAGAGGTGGGGTAGATAAGAGATCAACCAAAGGACTTGTATGCATGTATAAAAGCATAACCAATGATCACAAGACATTAGGGATTAGGGTATGCCTGGGGGGAGGGGAGGCAATGGGAAGATATGTATACATGTAATACATTAATAAAAAATTTAAAAAATAAAAATAAAAAATAAAAATTTTCTAATAAGGTATTTTTCCCCTTAAAGCAAGAAAACTATTGTTTTTGCTTTTCTTTGTAGTGATATTTTATGAACTTCTTTATATTTGTTTTAAAAAGTTGCATGAGACAATATGAGCCAACTTAAAAATTAGTCTTCTGGTTAGAAAATATTATTAAATAGATTTCCTATAACAATTAGTTCAAAGGTTAATTTTCTAGTTATTGATCTTTTCCAGAAAGAATTTCTTTTTAATTATTCTCCCCTTTTCCCACTGAAAATTGCTTCAACCTTTTTCTTAAAGCTTTCCTTTGAATCTATCAATCTTCCACCCACTCCCCTTTCCATAGCAACTGATTTCAGTAGCTTTGGAACAGCTAACTAAGCAAAAATCACCCTTCAGCAGAGGACAGACTCCACAGGGAAAGATCAGATTGTACTGCAAACTGCACATATAGGTAGGTAAAGCCGAGCAGCATCTGCCCTTGAATGAAAACATTTCTGGGAAAACAATTAACTATAATTCATAATTACAGATGGCTTAGCAAAAGTGTGGGTAAAATAAAATTAAACATCTAAGCTCTCTAATGATTTTTGCCTTAGAATGAAGTATAGGAATATATAGTAAGTGTGTACCAGTTAGCTTTTCTTTCGGTGATGCTTAGTGCATAATCTCATAAGTACAAACTGCAATGTTGATTGCAATTGTATCAAAGTTCACACACTACAGAGTTTCATCTGCCGGTCTTAAGAAATATGCTATCTAGCACTCATGATAGAGACTTTTGATTATTTTAATATGTGGTTTATGTTCTCAGTCAATGCCTTTGTGTAACATTTTCAAAAAGTCTGTAAGAACACGTATGTCCAAAGTACTAAATAAAAATTTCTTTGTTCTAATTGCTTACACAAGCCTTAAAATGCCAGATGATGCCAAGTTGTTGAGTTATGACACTGGCAAGAAATGACTCTTATGGGATGTGGATGCTCTCTAATAATGGGCAGGTCATCCTGGCTTATGGCATCTGATAAACATGACTGACTCTGTCAAGATGGTGTATTTTTTTTGTATACAATAGAATCACTTCTCTCGTGTGAGTTATATTCTAAAGTAGGGCAGATCCTTGTAAAGTCAAAATTAATTCATCCATGAAGTACACACAGGGTTGAAGGGATACATTCTATGGTCTTTCTCACAAAAGAATGAAAAGTCTGGACAGATATCTATGCTTTTAAACAATTTGTGACAGTAATATATTATCACATTCAAATAACTCAGTATAATAGAGAGGTTCCTGAACATTTTTACTGCATTCTCCTTAAATACCATGCCTCCCTAACTTTAATACATGTAAATAGATATGTTTGTTGCTATGAGGAATAAATGAAACATGAAGTTCTGCTTTACAGAAAGTTACACTAAAATCTAGGCAACCTAAGAAAAATTATACACATAGTTCTGCTCCACTGTATTTCTCTTTAATTACATGGGAGAGAAAGTAGCTTGTGCAAAAACAAAAACAGCAAATGATTTATATTATTGAATTTTCAGTCATAAACGCAGTCTTGGTCAGGTAGATGTAAAAATGAGTAAGTCCAATAGTCAGGGAGTTTTGCTACAAAATGCGGGCTGTAATAGAGAATCAGAAGATTTTAGAGACTTAGTAAGAGGCACAACCCGAAATAACCATCACCATAATAGCAATCTATCTCTGTTTTGGTAAATTCTGTTGTAGCATAATATATATACAAAGACCCATTTGAGTGTTTATATATTTTCTGCAATCTTGAGTTTCATATTTCATAAGAAAGAGGGTTTGATGTGCAAAAAAATGTGCCTGAGTAAAGACATGCTTATAGATGCCACTAGACAGGATCACCAAAGAAGGAGTAAGAAATGTCAAAATGGTGGACATATCACTTTCCAGTTTGATGTGTCTCTTGCATATCATTTGTCTAAGAAGCCTCAACCTTTGGATACACTTAGTGGTCAACCCATTCAATCATGAAACTTTAAATTTTAGCTGATGGGTCACTATACATTTTAAATTGGACCCAGGTTAACTATCTATTTTGCCACTGCTAGCATCAGTTTCAGTTTTTTCCCAGCTGCTGAGTAGTTTACCACTGTTCAACTAGCTTTCTAGATTAAAAAATGCCCTTACAAACAATAATTATTATTATTAACATTAATTGCTATTATTTTAACATTTATTTATTATTACTACTTTATGATATAATAGTCAATTCATTGTATATTCTATAATTGTTAAATAGTAGTATTGTATTGTATTATTAATTTATTAATACAATAAATGGATGATAACAACAATAACTGTTATTTGTTGAGATATTTTATTGGCCTGCAGAGTAGATGTAAAGCAAAGGTGAGGTCCCAGCATTTAATAGCTGGGTGTGGAGGGTGGTGTACATAGGTGGTAATGTGCATAGCGTGTGAGAGTGTCTCTATCTGTGTGATAATGACTATGAGAAAATTATTTTCTGGACTTTAACGTCAGTTTTTTTTTCCACTAACTTATTTTTCTAAGACATCTGGGAAGATATTACATTGATTAGTTCCCTGGTTATGTTTCTAGAGATGTTAAAATTATTTTTATTCAATTGGCTTCCAAGATATTTCTCATTTTCATCCCCAACATAAAATGACTTAATAGCACAACTTCCCAGATGCCAAAATAGGCTACTGTTTTGTAATCCAAATCATCTAGTGTATGAGAAGGTGTATGTATTTAATATAATCATCTATGGCCCATAGAAGGTCCCAGAATGCAGCTAGAAGCAATACAACATTATACATTTCTGACTTTAAAAATGTGTTCATTTCTTCTTCCAAGGAAGATATCCTTTCCTAATTTTTTCCCTTGGATTCTTGAAAATTTGCTTGAAAAAAACTATTTATAAATTTTTATTAAGCAGCTGATTAATAAAAATAAGAGTCACATGTTTAAACTGGAAAGTAGCTGAGTAATGTTGCATTTTGAGTATCAGTATAGAATATTATATATGGAATTATCTAGAGACTTATCATGGTCAAGTTTAGCAATAAATTCAGGCATAGGACCTAAGTTGGGAATATTGCTACTATATTTTCTACCTCTCAGAAGGGATTTTTAAAAAAATAAATAGATTTTTAAAATTTTTAATTTATTTTTAAAAATATTTTTATTGATTTCAAAGAGGAAGGGAGAGGAAAAGAGAGATAGAAACATCAATCATGAGAGAGGATCATTGATAGGCTGCTTTCTGTACACCCCATACTGAATTAAATCTGTAACCTGGGCATGTGCCCTTGACCAGAATCGAACCTGGGACCCTTCAGTATGCCTGTCAACATTCTAGCCACTGAGCTAAACCAATTAGGGCTCAGGATAGAATTTTTTGCATGACTTCAACATAGGTATAATATGATCCAAAAAGGATTGCAAATAGAATCTGTGTCATCTATTATTTAAGCCTAATTTCTAAAAATAGTATTTTTCTTTAATTTTTCCCTCTTTTAGGGAAGATTTACCTTGATTCACCATTTTTTTCTTCCTAAACACATTTTATTTCTTGGATGGTCTCTTTCCCCTTTATTTCTACTTGACCTAAATTTCTGTATTTCTTTAGTTACCTTTTGGTTTCCATCTCTTGTTTGTATTTAATTTTCAGTGTTGTTATTAATTTTAAAACAAATGAGTTTTGGATCCACAAGAAATCCAACATATGTAGTTTGAACCTCTTTCCTGACCTTCAGCCCTACATCCATATTGTTCCATAAAGTTGAAAATGTCAAGAATAGCAATGAAAACCTGGCCAGTGTTGTTCAGTGGTTGAGCATATAGACCCATGACTTAGGAAATCACAGTTTGATTCCCAGTCAGGGAATATGCCCAGGTTGCAGGCTCAATTTCTTACATGTGGGAGGTAGCCAATCAATGATTTTTCTCTCATTTTTTATCTCTCTCTCTCTCTTTCTCTCTCTCTCTCTCTCTCTCTCTCTCTCTCTCTCTCTCTCTCTTCCTCTCCCCCTCTCCCTAGGATCAATAAAAACATATTTAAAGGAAAAAATATTAATGAGAATTGTAAAGTGTTCTTGAGTAATTTAAGAAATATTTTCCCTCCCATTCTTGGGTAATTCATTTTATTTATCTTAATGAAAATGATGATAATAAAGATGATGATGACAATAGTAATTGGTGAAACTTACAGTCATTAAAATAATAACAAGTAATGATATTAATAGTGGTGATGGTTGGTGGTAGAATATATTAGCATTGGTAGTAGTGGTAATGGTAGTAGTGGTGATAGTGGTGGCTACAAATGTGATGGTAGTGATGATGATAGCAGTAGTGACAGGAGCAACATCAAGCAGTTCCTGCAGGAGCAGCTAATAGTATATACTGGGCATTCAGTCATGCATTTTCAATACCTTCCTTATAAACATTATTTTTATTAGATTGAGTCACACATTAACTTACTCATATCCAACTAATTTTGAACAACTAAATAAAATTATGTACACAAATAAGAAAGTGAATAGTCAAGAAATTAAATCACTTATGTGCATTTCCCTAGTAAAATAATTGACAGAGTTCAGACATTTGTATATTCTATTAAAATAATCCAAGTTCTTAAATCGTTCTACATCTTAAGTTCTCATGTTTTATAAGCCATTCTACCAAGATTTTCTATTTGTATAAAGGTTATGTCTTCCCTTTTTTCAATGTTCCTTAAAGATCCCAATAGGGTGCTCCCAATATGTTATACATTCAAAGAGTGTTTGGTAAAAATTAAAGAAGGGAAAGTCCATGTCATTCATTTTATATGCTCCAGGAAATCTATTAAGCAGTTTGTACAGTAAGTGGTCACAAAATTGAAGTGAATTAGATGACTGGGAGAAATGAATTGCTCTCTAGCATCCACACTGTTGGAATGTAGTTCTCTTAATAGTCAATTAGTTGTTCCTCACATCTCAAAGAAAGTGACTAGACAGTGCTAATGAAATGTAGCAAATGTGTACAGTCTGTTCTCTACATTTTGTTCTGGCAGGTAACATTGCCAAGTAAAATAATCTGCCCACTTTGATATTATTGATTTTACCTTTCAAATTAAACCTTTTTTGTTTGTTTGCTTATTTTGTTATCAGTGATAAGATGTAAGGTTTGGAGATTTTCATAGAAGAGAACGGTTCCCAAGAGGGCAGTCTAGTTCAAGGAAAGTAAGAAAGATGAGGTCCATCTGTCCACAGCAAAGCAGTCCAGTATTAAGGTTACGTCCCCAGGCTGTTAAAGGCAAATCAGCCACAGGGACATGTATAGGCAATGCAACAATTACTTTTCCTTTTTGTTCCTTTGCCAAGAGATATTAATGTGTTGGATGAGTATTGATCTTTTATGATATACATCACAGCAACATCCATAGATATGTATGATATATCCCTGTTCATTGTACACATGGGGAAACTAATACAATACAGAGTGATCAAACACTAGAGCAACCCAGGAGAGAAGTTGAGAGAGATCTAGAAGAGCTCCTGGTCATAAAATCACAGTATACCACAGGCATGCACTCAGCCTTTCATTAATTGTGTCAGTTAAAGTTGCTTTCAATGCATAGTTCCTGGGCATGGGATGGAAGGGGGCGGAGGGAGGCAGCCAGCAGGAAATGGAAAACCCTTCCAATTTGATGAGTTTTCTTACAAATAAAAGAAAGTTACAATAGAAAACTTGAAAAAAATTATACAAACACAAAAAGCAATTTCCTTAGCTACTTATTTTCAGCCTTGTCTCTATTATTTTAGTACTGAGTCAGAAAACAGCTTCTTTCTTTACCTCCTACTTTTGTTTTGAGCCGGATACTAATGTCAAGGTGTTATGAGGTGGAGGAGAGAACTTACTGCTCTAAAATAAGCATGTGTCCCTAAAAATCTAGCCTTTCATCACCAGGGGAAAAGATACAGAAAGTGGAGTACTATCTTTAAGACAATCTAGCCCAAGAGCCTCAATTTCTAGGTGATTGAATTCTAGAAAGATTAAGCAATTGCTAATAACAATCACTCTTTGACTCAGGAGGTTATGTCCTGATAAATCCATCTTAAGTTGAAAAGATCCTTAAGTCTAAAGTGGACTTAATATACCTCACCTAATAAACATCATAGCTTAGCCTAGCCTACCTTACTAGTAAATGCACTCAGAACATAATATCCAGAAAACACAGGCACCCCGGTACACTGTAGACTATCAGTTACTTACCCTAATGATCACGTGCCTGACTGGGAGCTGCTGTCTACAGCAGCTGCACAGCATCATAAGTGAGTATCTTACTGCAAACCACTAGTCTAGGAAAAGATCAAAATTCAAAATGTGGTTTCTACTGAATGTTTATCCCGTTTGCTCCCTCATAAAGTCAAAAATTCATAAATTGAAACATCTTAAGTTGGGGAACTTCTGTAGTGTGCAAGATGAATAAATGCTGTATATTACACGAGCATACCAAGTTACTGGAAGTCAATCTAAGGAATTATTGTTTGCTTGCTTATTTTGTTATCTTGCTCATATCCAACTAAATTTGAACTATTAAATGAAAGTGAGGGGTCAAGAAATTAAATCACTTATGTGAATTTCCCTGGTAATATAATTGACAGAATTCAGACATTGGTATGTATATTTTATTAAAATAACCCAAGTTCTTAAATTATAAATAATGGATTCATTCAAGTCCATAAATCAGAAAGGGGTACAAGGACACAAAAATATAACATTTAGCCCAGTTTTGCCTCTGACAAAACCAGAAAGGATCAGTTCTTGAAAATCATGGTAGTAGTTAGTCCAAATAAGCACTGACCTCTGGCGGCTGTGTTTTATTAAGTCACAATAGGTAAATCAACATATTTTGAACCTAATTAAATGAATGACTTCCCTACTTTGTGAAGTAGTCAAGTGTTTATGACTGTTTTCTTAAGAACTAGAAACTGCTGAAACCGGTTTGGCTCAATGGATAGAGCATCAGCCTGTGGACTGAAAGGTCTCAGGTTTGATTCTGGTCTCAGGTTTGATTGGTTGTGGGCATATCCCCAGTAGGGAGCGAGCAAGAGGCAGCTGATCAATGTCTCTCTCTCATTTATGTTTCTAACTCTCTATCCCTCTCTCTTTCTCTTTGTAAAAAATAAAAAATAAATAAAAAAAAAGAACTAGAAACTAAGTGAACAAAGATAAACAATCAATCCTTAGTCCCTAATCCCTCAGTCTCAAGGGATTCATTGATTTGGAGACAGATTGTTAAAATATAGTGAATGTGGGAGCTAAGAAGAGACCAATAACCTGAGGGCCAGGTTAGAAAAGCTGTAGAACAGCATGTCCTTGTTCTTACAATCATTGGTTACAAACTTCAAGAAGCTAGTACTAGCATTGGCTAGTTTGGACCTACCTTCTCCCTAGAGATATCCTGATTACTCAATAAGCAGTCATTTATCCCCATTCAACTTTCCTAGTACTTTTTAAAACATATTTTTTTATTAATTTCAGAAATGAAGGCAGGGAGTATGTGGGTGCGGGGGAGAGCTTCTTAGAAACAGTTGCCTCCTGCATGCCCCATACTGGGGATTGAGGCTGCATGAGGGCATGTGCCCTGACTGACTTGAAATCTGAGCCATGACTTGATTCATAGGTCAAAGCTCAACCACTGAGTCACACCAGCCAGAATGCTCTCCTAGTCTTTAAAATCAACCTAATATGTCTGAAAATGCCAATTCTAGAGAGTCAGAGCCCCCCTTTCAGAATTCCTGCCTGTTCTCTGACTGGACCTTGCAGAGGTGAATATAATTAAATATCTTCCTATAAGAGAGAGAGCTGCATATCCTTACAATAAGAAAGAGAAAAACAATTTTTTCTATCTTGTAAGATTTCAGAAGGGCCTAATTGCACTCATTTAGTAAGTTGGAAGATTTATTCCTCAACATATTCACAGAGAGTCTAAGAAAGGTGTGTAAGACATATAATTATGAAGAAATATGACCTTATTTTAACTAGTCTTTTGATTACCTGTTTGTTTTTCTTCACTGAACCCTCACACTAAACCATACAGGCAGGATGGGGACATAAAACATACTGAAAATATAGACCCCCTATTTTACATATGCTCTATAGAAAGAGCGGTGGAGAATAAAAATGACAAATTCACAAATGATCCATTCAAATGTTGGAATATTGAATGCACCATGATTGGCATTCTATCTAGTCTAAAGACATTTAGTTCCAAATTCCAGTGACTTTTATCAAAAGAAATCAATTTACAAAATGCTCAAAGATTTCTCAGAATGTGTGCAACTCTGTCACAAAGCCCCACTGGCAGAAAGGTCACTTGCTACAGGCAGCATGGAAACGTCTGCTTTCATTGTAAATAAAGTTTGAATATATAAGAAAATATCGCCTTAAAGAAATAAAAGAAACTCCCTGTTGGTTGAAATTTCATCTAGATTGGCTTTATTTGCAGAATATTATTCCTAGGAATATTTTTTCATTGGGTTTTCTTTGCGGGGGGGCGGGGAGAAAATCATTGTGAAATCAGTAGTGGCCTTGAAATATGTGTATATAACTACCTTTTATTGAAAGCTTAATATGCACCAGGCTCTGTGCAAAGCACTCATTTCACAAGTTTTTCTTCATTTAATCCTCTCAACAATATTATAAGGTAACCTTTCATTATCTTTACTTTACAAGGGAGGAAACTAAAACTTAGGAAAGATAAGCTACGGGTCCCAGGTCAGATATCCAATGGATGTTCAATGATGTAGGTATGATTTAAAATAAAGAATCTAACTCCAAAGACAATGTTCCGTATTTCCTCTTGATGTCATGAAAATAAAGAGAACCCACCCCTTTCCTGGTAATGTTGTCATGAATAACTGATGTTCAATGAGCAAAGAAACCCCAGAGATGATTTTAACCAATGCCCTCATTTTATATGTGAGACAATGTTTTTAAACTTCTATTTTTATTTCTATTGGCATAACATACATTATAAGAATTTCTATGACCTGGATGTTTACAGTTTATTTTAGTAAATATTGTTTAAATACTATTGTTTTAAAGACAAATATGTAGATTATATAATGGTTTTCTAAGAAAAATAGTTATTTAAGGGTGGCCCCTTCCAAGCTTTATGCATAACAAATAATGTATACAAAGAGATAATCATATCATCATACTTTGTATTACTCTTCCCACAGTATATAATTTTCTATGTATCTGTATAGTCCACACATTCATCATTTTAATGGCTATGTAATATTCCATCAAGCTAATGTACCATAAAACTAATACAATTTTTTTATGAAACATCTGATTTTATTTACTAAAATGCAAACTAAGTTTGTAGGAACATGTATTAGAAATTGTTAGATATGTTTTCAATGAAAAAAAATCTTTGCAGAAATAGGCAGATTGTTATCTATGTTCCACAAACCAGATTTGAGAAAAACACTTTAATGAAATGCATAGAGCTTTATTTATTCTCATTTGAAATGATGAGTGCTGGAATAGTAATTCTTTACCTGTCATATGTAATACAGATTATTGTTATTATGATTATATATGAAGCTTTGTGGATGTACCCTGCACTTTTTCAATATATCATAGAGATAAAATGTGTCTCTGCCCCAGATGCTTATGAATAAAAAGAAAAAAATGGATAACGTACAGATAATTGAGAACACTGAAAAGAGATGCATTTTAGTAGATAGAGACTTCACAGAAAATGCAGGTTTTGGAGAATGATTTTTAAATGGGAAAGGAAAGATCCTAGATAAAAATAAATGTATAGTGATATCATGCCTAAGTTTATTTTTAACCAGCTGATGAACTTGATTGAGTGCTTCTCTCAAGCACATGATTTAACTTTTGCAATTCTCCATTATCTGAGAAGAGCTTATCTGCTTAGATGGACAATTTAACTCTCAGAGGAATAGCTTTTCTGTTTATTTATTCCCAATTAGACTTGTTTCTACCTTCTCTGAAATATTAGCACTTACAATACTGGAGTCAACTTTTATTAAATGTTATGTATCAAGAGCTATTAATATTTCATAGAATTTGTTTCAATTTCCACTTGCGGAAATTTAAAAGGTCAAGGGGATAAGGGGTGGGGGGTAATGATACTGTTGTCATGCAGACTGAGTGATAAGGAAGTGTCATTAGGAAATTAATGTTTGATCAGAGTTCTGAAGAATGGTTAGGATATAGAAAACCCATCAAGGGGCAAAGGGCATCTCACACTGAGGAGCATGGAGGCATGAAATATCATGGGCAGCATACATGGTGTCCATAGTGTATGTAAACATAGATGGAAATGCATATTAATGTTTATAAATGAATAGTTGATCTTGCATTACAGTACCTGGCATATTCAAAACATCACATGGCATGTTCAATGTGATATCCCTTTTTGATTACATGCAGTTAAATAGGCTGCACAAACATATGATGAATTGCATATGTATCAATCCTTGCATATGTGTCTATGATTCATTGTCTTAGATAAATTATTCTGATTTTCACTGAATAAAACTTCACATTTAACAAATTCCATAAACACTAAGATTAAGCCCTGGTAGAATGGCTCAGGTGGTTGAAGTGTCATTACACCTAGAGGTTCAGGTTTGATTCCTGGTCAGAGGTCAGGGCACATATGTAAGTGCAGTTTGATCCCCAGTTGAGACATGTATTGGAGACAGCTAATCAATGTTTCCGCCTCTCTCTCTCTCTCTCTCTCTCTCTCTCTCTCTCTCTCTCTCTCATCAATAAAATATATATCTTTGGGTGAGGAATAAAAAAGGAATGTTCATAAATAAATATAAAGACTAAAAATATTCTTATTTGTTTCCAGCTTTTATGGGAATACTATAGGATCTGTTATTATGTTCCAGAGTTTTTTGGATATGTCTTAACCGTAATTATTCCCTCTTTTATTCTTATCTTTGTCTATGAAAGTTGAAATGTTTTCAATGCCTTTCCTGTACATCTTAAATCTTAGCATGGCTAGAGGCTAGGGTGAACATTGAGGAGAGAAATGAAAGAGGGAGGAAGAAAGGAAACTATTTGCAGAGAGTCTATGATCATTACAGCCATCTCAGATGTATTAGTTTCCTTTTACTGCCATAACAAATTATCAAAATTAGAGACTTAGAACGATATAAAATTATTCTCTTGACAATTCCGAAGGTCAGAAGTTCAAAGTTAGGTTCGCGAAATCAAGGTGTCAGCAGGTCTTTGTCCTTCTTGAAACTCTGAGAGAGAATCTATTTCTTTGTTGTTTTCAGCTTAAAGTGTCTGCCTTTATTCCTTGGCTCTGGCCCCTTCATCCATCCCCAAAGTTTATCATTTTAATCTCTGCTTCTATGATTATATCACCTTCTCCCCTTCCACAGTAGCATCTCCCTCTGTCTACCTCTTATAAAGACTCTTATGTTATAACATTGGGCCCACCTGGATATTCCAGAATAATTTCCTCATCTCTAGAAATTTAACTTAATCACATCTTCAAAGTTCCTTCTGCTATATAAGTTTCAGGGAACAGAGTGTGGGTTTCTTGGAAGTGGAAGACCTTATTCAGTATCCTTCAGCAACAAAAATCATTTTAAACCAATTAGGCCTCAGATATCTGCCAGATGATGTCAGCCACATGAGTAAAATCAGTTGAACCCAGCCATATCAGAACTGCCCAGGTTGGCCTAGGCTAAATTACCAACCAGCAGGATACTCAGCACAAAAATAAAATTCTATTTAATACAGAGAGATTATGCAAATTTAATGTCATGCCATCACAAAGATGATTGCATCCAGAGTGAAGGCTGAGTTCCCCTAATGAACCTTAAAGAGCAATCACCAGGGACCTGAGGCTGCCTAGTGCTGGGCTAGGGCAGGAGATCTGAGGCTGTTTTCCTGTGCCCAATGGGGCTTGATGGGGAATGAGGCTGTGCTCCCCGTCCTGGTACCAGGCCAGGGGACTGAAGCCACACTCCTTCATCCAATGGGGCTTGACCAGAGTGGGCCCGGTCAGGTTTGGACCTCACCCAATGGTAGTGGGGCCAGCTGGGTTTCGGTATCGTGCAATTTTGAGGTGTTGTGGATGGGTTGGGATTTGAATCTGGGTCCCATGGCATGCCCCAAACTAACAGGAGATTTTCATATATATTTTACTACTTTTCTTTCATTTCTCACACTTCTATTATAGAGAAAGGACAAATTATTATAGAGAAAGGACAAATTATTATAGAGAAAGGACAAATGTGCACAAATTTTGTGCTCTAGGCCACTAGTTATTTGTTAAGCTACTAAGTTTTTAAGTGCTGTGTTATATATAGTACAAGCTAACTGATACAGGTAAAAAAAACAACAAAACAAACAAACACAAAAAAAAACTTAATTTCTGTTGAAGAAACTGTGGGTCATCCAGGTGGTCAAATTGGCAGGTCTTGACTTGAGCTCTAAGTTCAAGGTCAACTAATTAAATTTTAAACTAATAAGCAAAATACATGAACTTGATTCCTGTAATATTAGTAGTTGATATTAGTACCGACCACCCAATTTAAGAATGCGAGTCTCCTATTCTTAAACACTTAAGTATAATTTCTCTCTCATGAAAGGGTGAGTCTAATACTTTCAGAAGAATGTATTCCTTTACACTAGTGATTCTACTTTCAAACTGAATCTTCCAACTCAGAGCCTTACCTTAAGAAGTAGTAGTGAGATACATTTAGAAACTACTTATAACAGAGTCAGACACTAAGTAAAATGCCCATAAGTGCTACCTGTTATAGGGCTCATCATCACCCAGGAAGCCAGAGGTTTCTTCTGTGTTAGCCTTAGGAGTGCCTTGTGCACAATCCCTTGGTAGCACTACCTTATTGTCTTTCTAAAAACAGCACAGTCTTCTTATTTCTCTTTGCTGTGAGAGCATTCTTGTGTTGAGCTGATTCTACAGAGAACTAAAAAAGAAATGAACTGGACTTCCCATCTTACATCTATTCCAAAGAAGCTTTGTAATTTTAAACAAACTACTTAAACTCTTTATGGCTCACTTTCCATGGGTTTTAATATTTGTTTGGTCAGCTTCAAAGATTGATTGGGAGAAAAAAATTAATCAATAAATCAAACAAACAAATGAACTGAGCATTAATGATGGCCTTGGCCTATGTGGTTATTCTGAAAACTTAGAAGTAAATTATTGCTTGACCTATGTTGATAAGCTGTTGCCTTGGTCTTAGTCCACATCGGCTGCTCGAACAGAATATCATAGACTAAGAGGCTTATAAACAACATAAATGTATCTCTCAGCATTCTGGAGGCTAGAAAGTTAAAGATTAAGGTACTTCAGCTTAGATGTGCTTCTTTTTGGGGTCCTTCTTTGGTGGAATGGATGAATAAACTCTCTGGAGTTTCTTATGTAACACTAATCCCATCTATAAGACCTCTGCCCTCATGACATAATCACCTCCCACAGGCCCTGCCTCCGAATTCCATTACATAGAAGTTAGGTTTTAATATATGAATTTCTGGGAGACACAAACATTAAGTGTCTAGCACCCCTGCTCATATACATATAATGGATTAATGTTCCTGATTAGTAATAAAACCCTAGGAAAAAATAATGTACCCTGCAGGTTCTGTGAGCATAGCCCAAAGTGGCCTGCCATGAACACACACATTATTTTAAGTTTTGCATTTAATATTAAAAATTAATGCAGAAGCATGACAGAAAACTCATATTTATAATTTTTCCTTCTACAAGAAAAGATTTACAGTACAAGTTATAAGATTTACAGTACAGAGGGTTAAAATGACAAAAAATCCTCCCAACACTTGAAGACAAAGATAACACAATAAAAGAGTGAATAATTGCAGTTAAGACATATCCAGAAAACTTTGAAAAATAGAAACAGTTAGAATATTTGTTACTGATTTTGCACATGAAAGAAGAGTGAGCATTTTTAAGATAGAAAACAATAAACAATGCATTCTTCTTACAGAACCCAGGGAAGAATCTAGAATTATAGGCAACATGTATCTCTAAAGATTTAATGGAGATAAAAATGTAAAGACTGGTTGGAAGCCTGTATATAGTTAGATCCCTGTTCCACTCTTGCATGCATAATAATTATAGCACTCCCCAATTTTACACACACACCAGAATAAAGCAAGATACTTATTCTATAGAGAGTTTGAATAGAAGGGCTTCCTTCCAGAAGCCCAGATTTAACTTGCCTCCCAAGAAACATTTTTGTTTATCCCAAAATGGGGGTAAGGGAGAATGCTCTTGGCATCCCTTGGGTAGAGGTCAGGGATACTACTCACATCCTACAATTTGCAGAATGGTCCAAACAACAAAAAACTGCCTGATCCTTATCATCAACAGTGAGGAGGTTGAGACAATAGAATATTATAAAAATTTGAGGGTGGGGTGAAGTATTAAAATCAGAAAAATTAAAGGAATATCTTTATATTGACCTGTGAGACCTATACCTTGAATTATGACACTCCTCTTGTGCCCGTTACTCACCTAGCTCTGAGAAACCTGATAATTTGTTTTACAAGCTCTGGGCAAGAGATCAGAGATTTCCTCCAGAGGAAAAACTGTATAAGAGAAAAGGCCTGTGAATATCAACAGTAGGAGTCTCCCTCCAAATGACCACTCTAAGGAAAGCCAATCAGAATCGACATCTTGTGCTAGAATATGAATGAACAGCAAAGAATCAAAAGATATTGAAAAGGATTTAGAACCTGAATATACAGATCAATAGATTAAAAGAAAAGAAAAAAACACTTGAAGGAAACAGAGATAAGACAAGAAGTATAAAATAATGCTTAATATCATCACAGATATTAAGTGAAACTAATTGAGTCCATAAAATAGGAATAAAATGTTGTCAGAAATATTCAGAGAATAATGTTCATAGATAATATAAAGAAAATTTCCAGAAAATTTAAACACAGTGAGGTTTTTTGTTTGTTTGTTTGTTTGTTTGTTTTTAATATATTTTATTGATTTTTTACAGAGAGGAAGTGAGAGGGATAGAGAATCAGAAACATCGATGAAAGAGAGACATTGATCAGCTGCCTCCTGCACGCCCCCACCAAGATACATGCCCTTGACCGGAATCGAACCTGAGACCCTTCAGTCCACAGGCCGATGCTCTATCCACTGAGCCACACCACTTTCGGCACAGTGAGGTTTTTTATGTTGCCACAAATATTTGCCAAAAATTGCTCTTATGAATTCTCAGCTGTTGTTTTGTTTTTGTTTTTATCTTATTTCCTACATAAATATTATTTATATTATGTTTACTTATACCTCATATTATTCCACAAAGAATTTCATGCAACAACTCATTGTACATTTTACACAAATAATTACAAATAATATGTGTATTATTTGGGCAGGAAAAGAAATACAGAAGAAATTAAAAATGCTTTGACAATAATAAATCAAAAGAGGAGTCATAGTTTCACTTCAAATTTACTTCAAGCTTTCTTTAATTTCTTCCCCAATTTGTATAGCTTTTTTATTGCAATAGGGTTGAACACCATAATCTTCTCTAGGGTATCTAAAATGTGATGCACTTTACTCTGATGCCACACTCATACAACTTTTCAGTACAACTGTAACATACAGCAAGTTACCCGATACTACGGTGTTTTCTTCAAGCTAGTGTCAGACATTGCTTTTACAAAGCTCTCATAAAGGGGTTATGATACATACACACCTCCATTTGTCTGACTTTTATTAAATGTAGGCCACCTACAACTACCCATAGGCATTCTCAAGGAGTCAATAAGTTCAAAGAAACTGTACTATGAAGGACTGATTTTATTAATAATGAACCTGAGCTCTGTACTTCAATAATACATCTCAGAAGTGTCTGGAAATGCATTGCAATTTAAAAGAATTAGGCCCTATAACACCCTTTGAACCAAAAAAGAGACGTTTTTTGAAATATAAAATTTCAGAAAGAGCGATCTGGAGTCAGTTTTGTTAAAAGAGTGAAATTAAAAACAACAACAACAACAACAACATATTTTTTTCTCCTGTCCCTCATTTTCTGTGTTATGTCCTACCTCCTCTCTCTTCTCCATTCCTCTCCCCCCATAGTCTTTTTTTTTCCCTACCCCATCAACATTCTAATTTTTTCAGACTTCCATTCATTCATGATGCGGGGGGTGGGGGAAAGAGAGGTCTTTCTGAACGAACAAATCTATGAATTAAAGTTAGGGTGGAATTAAAGGAAGGGCTCCATTCTCCACATTACTTTGCTAACTCCACTTGGAAAGATGGCTATATCATCCTTCCTTCAGCTAAACTCTTTCTTCTGCCCACAGTCCTACTTGTTGAAGGAGAAAGTAGAGTTCCATTAAGAGTTCTGGTTTCTCCTTCCACCCCATTGTCTCTATGTGAATATGAAGCTCAGGCCAGTGGCCCTCCAATTCTCAGAGATGGGAAGAAGAAGTTGTCTTGGAATAGCCAAATGAAATCTCAGAACCTGCTAGTCACCCTGTTCTGGTCCTTCAGTATGGAAGGAGTGCTCAGTGACTAATTGATGGCAATCTAGAATCTGACTATCATTGCTTTTGGAGAAAAGATCTCTATCCACGTTCGTTTGAGCAGAGAGGATTCTCCCTCTAGTTCAGCAGTAGGCTAACTATAGTGAGCTAAACCTTGTGAGAGTTAATTGTATTTTTCAACCTGGAGGATATTTTTGGATGGGGTTTGCATTTAGTAAGTGGACTCTGAATCAAGACAATTGCCCTCCACAATGTGCATGGACCTCATATGTTTTTCTCAATAAAACACAGTGAGAACTGAACTGCAACATTAGCTTCTTCCTGGGTCTCCTGCCTGCTAGTTCACTCTGCAGATTTTGAACTTGCTAGCCTCCATGACTGTGTGAGCCAAGTCCTTAAAATAAATCCTTTTACATACAAACACACACATACACTACACAAACACATTATATTGGTTCTGTTTCTCTGGAGAACCCTGACTAATAAAGGCCTCATTCTGTAAATAGAATTGTATTGCCATAAAGCCACACCCATTTGTTTATGTATGGACTCTAGCTGCTTTCTCACATGATGACAAAGCTAAGTAGTTGCAATAGAGATGTCAAATGACCCACAAAGCTGGAAATATGTGCTATTAGGCCCTTTGCAGAAAAAGCTGCCAACTCCTGTTATAGCTGATTTCCTATCTCTCTTACAACCAGGAAACTACTGGATGATTAGAAGCTGCCCTTGCCACCCTGGCCTGATAGCTTTCTCTTATTCAATATGTCTCAACACCCTGGCTATGCCATCCTCTTCTGGAGCACTTAGAATATAAGTGTACCCTTGTAAGCATATCCTTCTCCATGTCTTAGTCATGAGTGTGAACTCCCTGATGCCCAGGGCTGTCTTTTTGTCTTATGCTTTTTGTTTGAATTTTGTTAATGAATGGAACCAATAAAAAAAAGACAAATAATAGCAGCTAACATTTGTTAATTGGGCCCCTGTGATGTGCCTATTTCTATGTTAAGCTATTTACATACATTATCTCATTGAATTCGGATAACAGCTCCATAATGAATTTCATTTTGCACGTGTAGAAACTGAGACTAAGGGAGGGCTGTGATTGCCCAGGGGTTACAGAGCCAGGAAAGTTTAAAACTGGGATCTGAGTACAGAAAACCTGACTCTGGAGCCCAGACTCTGATCTACGGGATATTTCCTTACCATAATGAATAAAGCTGCAAATGAGCCCCTGTGGCCCTACCTTATACTTCATCACATGGTTGTTGTGATATCTGAAAGTCATTACTTAAAATCAGCAAAAGCATTATGTTAAAATTCAGGTTGTTTTATTAGTCCTAGCATTATATACTAGTGGCCCAATGCATGAAATTTGTGCATATTAAAAGGGGACCCAGAGTTAAATCCCTGCCCACTCACATGCATCTCAATATCATGCGAGACCCAGCCCCTGCCCCCACCCCATTGGACACCACCCTTGTCAAGCTCTGCCAGGCAGGGGGTTGAGCCTCAGGTTCCCTGGCCTGACATCAGGACAGGGAGGGGGGATGACCTGAGGTCCCCCAGATGGGACAGGAAGGCCATGCCTTGAGGTCCTCTGTCAAGCCCCGCCAGGAGAGGGACATGACCTGAGATTCCCTATGAAGCCCTGCTTGGTGGGGGTCATGGCCTGAGGTCCTCTGTCAAGCCTGCCAAGTGTGTGTGGGGGCAGCCTCAGGTTCCCTGGCCTGGCACCAGGGGGGGCAGAGTCTCAGGTCCCCCATAAAGCCCCTCTCAGCAGGGGGCACAGCCTGAGTTTCCCTGATCCAGTACTGGGAGTGTACCTTGAGGTCCCCTGTCAAGCCCCGCTGGGTGGGGAGTACAGACTGAGGTCCCTCGTCAAGCCCTGCCAGGCAGGGGGTACAGCCTCCGGTCCCTCGGTCTGGTACTGGGGTGGAGGGCGTGACCTGAAGTCTCCTGTCAAAGCCCCACTTGGTGGGGAGCACAGCCTGAGGTCCACAGGCCTGGCACTGGGGTAGGGGAAGCAGCCTGAGGTCCCCTAGCCCAGCACCACAATAAGAAGTGCACCTTGCCGAGACCGGTTTGGCTCAGTGGATAGAGCGTTGGCTTGCAGACTGAAGGGTCCCAGGTTCGATTCCAGTTGGGGGCATGTACCTTGGTTGCGGGCACATCTCCAGTGTGGGGTGTGCAGGAGGCGGCTGATCGATGTCTCTCTCTCATCGATGTTTCTGACTATCTCTCTTCTTTCCTCTCTGTAAAAAATCAATAAAATATTAAAAAAAAAAGAAGTGCACCTTGAGGTTCCCCATCAAGCCCCACCAGGCAGCGGGCATGGTCTCAGGTTTCCTGGTCTGGTGCTGGGGCAAGGGGTGAGGCCTGAGGTACCTGTCAAGCCCTGCTGGGTGGGGGGCATTGCCTGAGATCCCCTGGGGGGCAGGGCAAGGCATAGCCTCAGCTCCCTGCTGAATGTTCATTAAGGCTCCTTATGGAAACTTGGCCTCAGCTGTGGGTGCAACTATCTTTGTGATAGAGTGATGGTCAATTAGCATATTCCCTCTTTATTAGATAGGATTTTTGAATACAGATAACCTACTGGATTTTATCTTTACAGGAAATTATAGTAAAAACATTTTTAAAAGGAAACCAAAAACATATTCACTTTGATGCTGTTGCTAGGATCACCTTTTTATTATGCATTGTGGTGCCTGTGCCCTGTGCTCTGAAGACTGCCATTGTCTCTCAGGCATAGCTGATGATCACAGGTAACCTCATGAATGGAAAAGATCCAGCAACAATATAAATCATCACAAGCCTCATTTCTTTGCCTTCTGCCTATGGCTCTGAGGTGTTAGAAACAAAGCACAGGAGGTGTTATTTAATTTTTGGTTCAGGTAGTTCCAAGTTGTACTCATTTGATTTCAGCACATCAGAAAAATCTTCTGATTATTGAAGTCATCAGCCATAGTAAAAGGCATTTACTGCAATATGCAAGCCTGGTTCTGAAATTTCTGGGGAAGCTCTGACAGTAATAAGGGTTTACCTGATCACATAAACACACATTAATATATGTAAGAATTAAAAACAAAACAAGTATTTTGTGTGGCCCTGAGTCTGCCATTCTTTTAGGGTGGGAGGAACAGGAAATGGGTAAACAATTGGAGAAATGCATGCAACTTCTTGGAGCCTATGTAATACTGTCTCTAATGATACTCATTGTTAGGTGGGCCCTTTAAAAGCCAGTATAGCAGGCACAGGAAGATTTCCAATAACTGTAGCTGAAATAGCAGTAGCAACTGAGAGCATTCTAGGAAGTCCTTATGATAGTCTCTTTATATATATACATACATATATATATATATATATATATATATATATATATATCCTATAATACAAGAGGAAAAAAATACTCTAATTCAAGGAAATTCTATCATCCATTATGCAAATGAGAAGTTGAAGTTCAATGATTGAATACATTTTCTAAGACTACACAGCTAATAAATGGCAGAAATGGGATATGAATTCAGTTCTGTCTATTTCCTATGCTTGTACTCATCTCACTACTCACAGTTCTCCAGAAAGAACAATACTGTCTAGCTCTGTTTCCTGAAAACAGGATTTACAAATTAATATGTATGATGCTTCATGGTGATCTCCTATGCTTAAAGGTTTTAAAGAGTCAACTATTATATGTCTAATACTCTGTATACCCCAAATATGCCTAAAGGAAAAGGTTACCACATTACCAGAGAATCAAGAACTTATATTCTAACTTTCTCTTCTGGTGACAGTTATAGCTCAGATAAAGAGAAATTGTTTTTCTGCCTGGACAGTTTAAAGAAAGGACCAAAGGTATCCAATTTAGGAGTATAGCTGTGAAAAGCTACAAGGAAAACTAAAAAATAACATGAAATTGTAGCCAGAAAAGTTCATAGTCTCAGTTTCTTTACTTACTATACAACTCTGGCAACCTTAAGCTTTATAATAATAATACTGACACATAAGATAATTGACAAAATGTGATAGTATAACTTGATAGCTATAAAATATAATACTAATGTTAGTTATTGGTATTTTAATGCCCATACCATTTTATTATATTAATATTAGAGTTAATATATTCATACTATGTTAATATTAAGGAAATTAACTAGAAGAAATATTTTAATATTTCTATCTGCCCTTTTTCTGTAATACTATAAGTATCAACTAAATTCATGATCAACAATGATCAACAATGACAGATCAAAACACATGCATGTGATTGTTACCAGTAAGAGCTTTATATGTATTGAGCACAAGTCAACTTAGCCTTTTATAGATATAGAATAAACTTGCTTAATTAGACCTGCTTTCTGATTTAGCTAAACATTTTCCAGCCCAAGGAAGCAGCCCAATTTCTCTTCCACCTAACTGTAAGCAATATAGCAGTAAATATCAACACAAAGCAGATTATTATTGTAGATCATGCAGGAAGAACAAAGGATAAAATATTTAACTGTAGTAGTGTTTGACTATATTCTGCTCAGTGAGAAAAACCTGAAGTCATTTTCGAGGTCCACCATTTTTTACTTCTTTGCAATTGAAGGAAGTTTCTAAACTTTCTAAATCTCCATTTTCCAGCTAATGAAAAGAAAATATGTTTCTACCAAGTCTCCTATCTATCTACTCCAGGACTTTTGTGAGGATCAAATGACATGAGGCACATGAAAATGATTCACAAACATTTGGTTAAAGTGTAAAATGTTTGCACTTGGCTATAAAACAAGTCATGTTCCTGGGCTAAAGAATCTCCAAGGAGGCTAGTTACTAGGGAGAAGAAGCCAGGCATTGATATGTGATGTCATTACCTGGTGCCCACAGCGACCATTCTGGGCTGAGCTGGGCTGTGTGCTGCATTTTGCTCCACGGGGACTTGGCAGCCATTGGCTTTGATTAGGTGGGGTGCCACTCTGGGGTGGTGGTAGAGCTTGTGTTCCATTTGGGGGGGGCCAAGTGTTGGTTTGTTGGCACCAGGTCCATAGTGTTGTTTATTTTTTTAAAGTGTATATATATATATATATATATATATATATATATTATTAATTTCAGAGAGGAGGAGAGAGATAGAAAGATCAATAATGAGAGATAATCGTTGCCATTTATTTTTAAACTAGTGGCTCAGTGCACAAAATTCATGCACATTAAAAGGGGATTAATTAATTTTTATTTGCTCTTTATCTATAATAGAAATGTTAGAGATGAAAGAAAATTAGTAAAATGTATATGAAAACCTTCCTCCTGTCAGAGTCTACGGCACACCACGGGACCCAGAGTCAAATCCTCGCCAACCCACATGCACCTCAAAATCACATGAGATGCATAACCCACTAGCCCAGCCCCCATTGGTCTAGATTACGACCCAGCCAGTCCCAACCTTGTCAAGCCCTGCCAGGCAGAAGGCATAACCTCCTAGTCTAGTGCCAGGATAGGGAGCATAGCCTGAGGTTCCCCAGCCTAGAACGGAGCAGGGGCATGCCTTGAGGTCCCCCATCAAGCCCTCCCAGGTGGGGGACACAGACTGAGATACCCTGTCAAGCCCTGCCACGTCGGGGGCATGGCCTGAGGTTCCCTATCAAACCCCACCTGGTGGGAGTGGCACAGCCTCAGGAACCCTGGCTCAGTACCAGGAGGGGGGCATAGCCTCAGGTCCCTCATCAAGCCTCGCTGGGCAGGAGGGGCAGCCTGAGTTCTTCCAACCCAGCACTGGGGGTGCACCTTGAGGTCCCCTGTGAAGGCCTGCTGGGTGGGGAGCATGGTCTGAGGTCCTTGTCAAGCCCCACCAGGTGAGGGGTGTGGTCTGAGTTCCCCTGGCCTGGTGCTGGGGTTGGGAGTGTAGCCTGAAGTCCCCAGTCAAGCCCCACCTGATGGGGGCTGTGACCTGAGGTCCCCTGTTAAGCCCTTCCTTGTGGGGGAGGGCATAGCCTCAGGTCCCTGATGATTGCTCGTTAAGGCTCCTTCAGGAAACTTGGCCTCAATTGTGGGTGCCATATTTGTGAAGGAGTGATGGTCAATTAGCATATTCCCTCTTTATTAGATAGAATGGCTAGTGCACATCCTGTGTTGAATGTCTGCCTCCTGGTGGTCAGTGCACATCATAGCTACAGGTCTGACAGACACTTAACCTTTTATATATACAGATAATGTGTTTTAAAAGTGTCAGAGTCCATATAATGATGACAGAGAAACATTGCTGAAGGAGAATGTTAAATTAAACTCAATTTATTAAAAACTTAAATAATACTATTAATTTGTTTTTCCATGAAACAGATTGATGTGGCAAATGTAATGTCACCAGGAAAATATTAACTTCCTGGATCTGATACAGCCCATGAGTGTTCAGCATAGCTATGGTCTCTTGAAATTAGTATATTGTTTACAGAACTCTGTTTAAGCAAAGAAGAGTCTCATTAGTGTCTTTGTACATGAGTTTCCTGCACTTTTTAAGAAGAATGTATTCTTTAAGATGCATTTCAAGAAAATACCTCCGATGTAAATAGAATCCTAGGCTTATTTCTTTTGAACATCACTTTCTAATGTTCTCTCATGGAAACATCTAAGATAATCCTTTTAAATTGAAAAATATACTCCCAGAAAGCAAAACTTTCTCTAGTTAAAGCCTTAGTTTAAGATGAGAAACTCTTGCTCTCTTAGGTGAGTTTTGGAGATAGCTAAAGGGTATATATGTTTGAGGACTAATTATGTTGTTTGATATCTATGGTCTTTGTCTCAGATAAAATGTACTATTGGACACACCTTGGTCTATTAATCCTTAGATTCAAAGTATTCAGAATTTTAAAGTTTATTGCTCAAGTGATTTAGAGACCACACTGTTCTTTCCTCCCTCTTATATTTAAACTAGAGGCCTGGTGCACAAAATTGATTCATGGCTGCAGTTCCTAGGCATGGCCAATGATGAAGCATGAGCATCTGGTGTGGAAGGGCAGATCCCAGCTGACATCTGGGCCCTGGGCAGCACTGGTCCTGGCCCTTCATGTACCCTCCTCCATCTGAGTCATTGGGTCCCTGCCCAGCTTCCTCAGTTCCTGGGAGCCTGGAGGCAGACCTGCCTCCCACTGCCACCACTGGTCACCATCTGCAGGGTGACTGGCAGAGTGATTAGGTCCCACTCGCATCTGCCTTGGCCTGGTGCTGCCCGCTCACCTGCTCTACCATCTCGCCGTGGTCCCACTCTCATCAGGACCCATCGGGGCTGGCAGTGACTCCACTGTTGACTGCTGTCAGCGCCATGTTGGTGATGCCTGCCATGTCCTGTGACACACCTGGTGGCTGTCGCACATCACAATGAGCAGTCAAATCCCTGATCAAACTCCAGGTCGAGGGGGCAATTTGCATATTAGGCTTTTATTATATAGGACTAGAGGCTCATTGTGCAATTTGTGCAATAGGCCTTCCTTCCCCTAGCTGCCAACACTGTTTTTCCTCTGGCACTGGGACCCAGGCCTTTGCTCTGGCCACAGCGGAGAAGCCACGCCTCTTCAATCCAGTCTTCAGGCTTTGCTAGGACCAGGGCCTTCTAATCTTCACTCTGAGCCTGGATATGCAAATTAATATACCATCTTTATTGGGTTAATTTGAATACTCACTCTTGATTGGCTGTTGGGCATCTTGGAGGTATGGTCTTGCATATTTCTCTTTTATTAGTATAGATTCTTTCTATAGCATTTGCTATTGGTTGGCCAGTCTGTGATTGAATGCATCTATAGAAAGGGCATTGATTCATATATGTATTCACTCATTTTTACTAGAATCAGCATTTGCCATGCTCCTAACATTAACAGAAGATTGTAGGAAATACAATGTAAGGACAGGATATAGTTTTTGACTATCAGTGGATAGAAGAGGACAGGGTCAGTTTACATCTAGTTTCATGTAAATAATTTAAAAAAAACATTTATTCAAAAATTTCTTTCAATTTCATATGATTTGAAGTTCACATCAACAAGTGATCCTATTTTTCTCTTTTAATTTAGCATAAACTTAAACTTATACTTAACAATTGCCTTCTAACAGCCTAAAACTGTACTTTATGTTCTCCTTTGTTATTTCTTAACTAATTATACCTTTCATATGGACAAATTTTTATCTGAATAACTATAAAGTTTTTGTCCCTAGTTCCAGATAGTTAATGCCTTCATGGTTGATTGATGAGGCAACATAATCTGTTGGCTTCTTATGCTCTCTGGATTTCTGTACTCAGGCTTTCAAGTCATTTGAGTCACAAAGTATTCCCTTGTTACCATCTACTTTATGGTGGTGATTCTTATTTTCTCTAAAAGTTCTCACCTTCCTACACTTACATAGAACCCTGAAACCAATTCTCAAATTAGTTCTCTCCTCCATGTAGTCATGTTCAACTATCAATGCTGAAGACTACTAGCTCTCTGGAAACAAGTCCAGTTTAGCCCCAGAGAAAGAGCCTCTGGCTCTTGTCAGTTTTATTTTTCACATAAATTAAATCAGCCCTCAGAAACATCATTCTTAATATCCTAAATGTTCTTTTTAAATTAATTTTCCCTTTTGATAACACACATAAGCTTCTCAGTTGCAAAGTATTCACTTAACTTCCCCCTACCCTTTCTAAAAACTACTCAAATTTTCTCCTTCTTACATGTTTGACTTCTGCTATTGTATCAAAGCGGTTTTCTGGAATAACCTTATAACCAAACACCATGGTCATATCTCAGCATCCATCTTCACTTTTTCTGATATACACTTCAAAGAATATTTATTCTTACTTCTTTAATCTGTCCATTGGATTTCCAAAAGACATTGTTTTCTCTGTTTTCAGCTTCCCATTGTCATCTTTTTCTCTTTAGTACTAGACAGAAATAATAGCATAATTATAATAATAGCCACCATGCATTCATTTTCTATGAATTGCATTACATTTTAAAGATAGAATAATTTTATTTAATCCACACACGATTTTAAGAGTATGTGATATTACTCCCATTTACTGGTAATAGAATTAAGTTTCCAAAAGGGTTAAGTAATTTGCTTAATGTTTACCTCAAGGGTTGAGTGTATATTTTCTCCTTTACCTCTACACTTTCTTCCTAGGCATTCCCATATATTAAGAACCATTTATATGCTGATTAAAAAAATTATTATCTGGATCCCAGAATTCAACATTACAAATAAATGTGTATACTATCTTCTCATTTGACATTTCTACTTGCTGTCTCAAGGCATCTCAACTTTACAATAATATTTTTTTAGTCCTCAACTTTTTTCACACACAAGAATACAAACTTTATCCTTCCTCCATTTTATTTCTCAACAAATGGGGCCACCATCTGTCCATCCATCTGCTCAAGCCAGCAACATAGGAGTGAACTTGATATTTTTTCTTCTGCTTTACTTCCTAATACCAATAACTGGCAAATTCTACTGGTTCTTTCAAGCTAAATCTCCCAACTATTTATTTTGTTTTCTATCTCCCATGCCTCCAACCTTAGCAAAGGATAGTTGTTCAACTGATCTACCGATGTCCCTTCTTGTCTTCCCTAATGTATCCTCTGCACAAAAGCCAGAATGAGACTTTTACAAGTACAGTAGATCCTATCACTCCTTTGCTAAAGTCCTTATATGGATTCCAACTGGACACCTACCTATATGGACTTTGTATACTTCTACTTTATCTCTTGCATTTTCTCTTGAGTTACTAAGATAGAGATGTTTTCATTTTTTGGTTCCTGGTATATTCTAAGGTTTAATTGGTATCTTGTTTTTTTTCACATGCTACCTCTCCCACTTCAACCTCCTAATCTCAAAACTCTTTAAATGGAAGGTCTCAGTTTAGAAGTTGTATCCTGAGAGAAGACTTTGCTAGCATTTCTATCTAAGGCAGTGGTTCTCAACCTTCCTAATGCTGAGACCCTTTAATACAGCTCCTCATGTTGTGGTGACCCCCAACCATAAAATTATTTTTGTTGCTACTTCATAACTGTAATTTTGCTACTGTTATGAACTGTAATGTAAATATCTGATATGCAGGATGTATTTTCATTGTTACAAATTGAAAATAATTAAAGCATAGGGATTAATCACAAATACAATATGTAATTATATATTGTAAAATATTTATTTCTATTTACAAATAAATGAAATCTTGTCCTGAATCATGGTGTAGCATGGGTAACAATCTTAATATGACAACAGTAAACTACATTGCTACATTTTCCTACACCGAGGAGTGGTGTGTTGGTTCCTAGGACCATGGGAAATAGGTGTTTTCCAATAGTCTTAGGCGACCTCTGTGAAAGGGTCATTCGATCCCAAAGAGGTCGCAACCCACAGATTGAGAACCACTGATCTAAGGTAACCATTGCTTCCAGTCACCAATTTTCTCTTATTTTTTTCTTTATTTGTTTCCTAATATATGTTTTATAGTTATATTTTATTTGTTTATTCAATTGTCTATTATCTCATTGTAAATTTCATGAGAGCAGGAACTATGTCTGTATTTTTTTTTTTTTACTTCTATACGCTTCATTTTTAGCATGGTGCATTGCACCTGTATGAGTTTTCTAAAGAGGCTTAATTAAAGTACCACAAGTTGGATTGCTTAAATACTAGAAATGTATTGTTTCACAGTTCTGAAGACTAAAAGTTTAAGGTCAAGGTGTTGTCATGGTTGGTTTCTTCTGAGGGTTGTACACAAGAACCTGTTCAATGCCCCTGTCCTAGCTTATGGTAGTTTTCTCACAATTTGGATTTCCTTGGCTTGTAGAAGCATCACCCTCATCCCTGCCTTCATCTCCATATGATGTTCTTCCTGTGTGCATGTTTATGTCCAAATTTCCTCTTTTTAAAAAGATACCAATTATGTTGGATAGGGCCCACTCTAATGACTTCATCTTAATTTAATTATAACTGCAATGACCCTATAACCAAATAAGATCACATTTTGAAGTACTGGAAGCTAGAACTTTAACATATGAATAGGGGTAGGGGATACAATTTAACAAAAAACAGCACATGAAGGTGTTTGGTAAATACTTACAACTAAAGAGGGAAGGAAGAGGAGGGTGGATAAGAAGAGATCAACTTCATGTATACAAGGAAGTTGTATACATATATGTATAACCCGTGGACAAAGACAATGGGTTGGTGAGGGCCTCGGGTAGAGGGAAGAGAGTAGGGGAGAGGATGGGAGAAGACTGGAAGAGGTTAATGGGGGTGGGGAGGGAGGAGAGTTTTGGCAATGTTTTCAACAATAAAGATTAAATGGGAAAATATTTTTCTAGAATATGGATAAACATAATCTCAAGAACTGTAAACTATTATTTTATTAGTTATAAAATACTAATAACTATGGAATGGTAAAAGTATTATTTGAACACACATCTTCCAAATGTCAAGTCTATTTTTAAATCCCTGATGTGAACAGTTCCTCTCTTCTTTCTTCTGATGATGTACATTCTGGATATCAATTCTCAAATCTTATCCATGCCAAAGAGAATATGAATATAGCCTGGCACCAGAATAAAATATTTTCTCTGAATAAGTCAGTAATTTATTGGTCACAATAATTGAGGAAGACAATAATAATAATTATAATTCACTACATCAAACCTTGCATTGTAAAGCTGCAGTGAGATATCAACTAAGAATAATAGTAAGCAGAGTTTTTAATTATAGGGAGACTGCTAAAACAGTCTTTATGATGGCTGGTCCTGCTGCTATGCCTGAGAGAAGACCGCCATGCATTCACTTCTGCTAGATTGCTCATGTTGGAAAGTTCACATAAACAGCTACCCAATTTGCATGAATATTTGCTTTCTGTTAACACAATTTTATCTCATAGTTACTATAATTGAAAAATTTTAGGCATTAAAGTGCAAACTCCTTTTTAAACTAGGGTTTTCCAGGGTGGAAAAAAAAACTTATGGCAAAAAATTCTATGTTAGTATTTGTTAAGGAATCTAATCTCAGGGAAGCAAAGGAGCAAGGGAAACAAGGAGAAACAAAAAAATTAGAGGAACAGTAGTGAGTGGCCATATGAACTCTCTTTATAAAAGAGATAAGAGAAGGGTGCATATCTGTAGAGTTAGAGTCTTCTCAATAGATGGTAAGGAGATCATCTATTATTTGCAGACTTCTCTCTCTCCCTTCTAGAAAACTTCACCTTGGGAAGCTTTAGCTTTCCTGCAGCTGCCTCTATTGATGCAGGCCAACCAGTAGGCTGGCAAAGTGTGAGCTCTTAGACAGCACCACCTAGAGCTCAATAGTCTACATTGGTGAAAGAAGTGTCTGTATAGACCTGGACCTAGGAATAAAGGAAAAGTATAAGCTATTGCTTATCAAGAACTATAAAGGGTTTGAGATTTTACTCTGACTTTGCCAGCTAATAAGTTACTAGTAGCTTCTTCCATTTTCATAGACATTAGCAGGAGACATGAGAACAGATTTTATTATTTACAGTAAATGCATAAACCAAAATATCAGCATTTGTGCATTTTCCTGAGCCCCAATTCCCACAGTGTGACTTGAAAATAATCAGGTTACACTTAAATACATATTAGGTTGCACTTTAGAAAAACAACTCAAAGTTTAGGAACTAAAATCTTCTATAATAGAAAGAAAGCTTGCCTGACTTTTGCCCTGGAGAGAAAAGGGATAGTCTTTATTGTAACTAAACAAACCTGACTTTGGCTCTGGAGGGAGAAATAATCTATTTCTGGAATAAAGGCAGTCAGAACCTCTGCTCACAAGACTCATAGAACTGCCAGACCCATGGATAACAGTCCTTCAAGAATGTTCCTATTGAAGATAAGGAAAATGTGAATCTTATTGGACTTATAATCAGAATTTGATGTTTTTCCCCAGAGATTTACCTTTACAAACATCATAAACAAGTATTAAATATGTAAACAATCTTTTATGCCCAGTTTCTTTTTGACTTTCCCCAAGTAATTTTAGGTTGGTTAATATAGTTTCTAAAGTTTTAATAACCAGTTTGACTATAAGAATATTTTACTTAGTTCTGTTTTTTCTTGCCTAATTTTTCTATTAGTATATCTAGGTAATCAGAGTTATAGACATTTTGAAATAAACACTACCTTCATTTTATAGCTCTAGAGACTCTGCTATCTGCATTTAAAAAGTGCTATATATGCATATGTTATGGAGAATATGGGTAATATGAGAAACATAACTAAGCTACAGAAAAGAACATAAATTCATATAATTTCATTTGTAACTAAGGATTTGAAAACACCTCATTCCATTTCATAGGTTAGGAAAAGGAATTAAAAGGCGTGGGTAGAGGGAAGCCACTATTAACCCTCAATGTTTAAATTATAACCAATTTTATGTTTGATGCTTAGAGCTTCCTTCTTTAAGAGCATATGCCAAAATAAAATAAAAAATAAAAGATGTTCTAAAATAAACACTATAAGCCTTCTCCATTTCAATGCCTTAGGATAGAACCTGAAATCTGGATGAGGTTAAAAAAAATTAATTCTCGCTTTAGCATCATATATATAGTCATCTTTGAAGGCTTCCTCTGTGCATTCTATATTGTTTTTAGGTTGTGATAATTTTATATGGCTCATTGGAGTAATTCAATATGAATTGAAGAGTTCCATGTCCTGGTGTGTTTCACACCATTATGACTTTCTGTGGGAATCTGTTGTAAATTTCCAGTTCCAACTAGCATCCTCTATTTTCTTTTATAACAGACACACATTTAACTGAGTGGAGCTCACCTATAAACATTTTATTGTCTGAGCGATTCATAGGCACTAAGATATACAGTGTTTAGAATTCTAAGAATATTGGGGCTGACAGGAAAGAAAGAGAAAGAGAGCTGGCTTGCCATGCTCCCCAAGTCACAATATAAGCAATCTATTTGAAAATCTAAAGTTGCAATTTTAGATTTTCAAATAGATTTTCAAAATCAATGTTTTTGCCCCAAAATATTTATTTAAAAAAATCTGCTTTTTAATCAATATGTCACCAGATTCAATCAACATAAAGAAGACTCGGAGTGGTTTCATAAAGAGTTAAATATATGCAACACTGTTCAGAAAACAACCTATGTTGCTGCAATTCCAGTCTGAAAGCACAGATTATATTTATCTGAATGAAGTATGAATTATACAAGTGCAGAACTGCCATGCCAAAAAAAAAGATAGAGGCCTCTGACCCACATCTTAACCTGTATCAATACCTTACTAAATTCCCAACCTTCTTCGTTTTCTCTGTGGTCTTCTTGGAAATGCTACAATTCGTGACCTATCCACCCAGCTCTCCCCTGACTGCCAATAGAAAGAAAGATGAATGATTTTAATTCTTACTGCTGTGCTGCCCAATGCAACTCTGCTGCCAGCTGGTCTGGCTGCAGCCCTGGTTATGGGAACTTTGGTTTCTATGAAAATTTCACACAGAGATTACAAGGATGATGGAGTGAAGGCCAATGTAGGAAAAGGCCTGTGTTCATGAAGGTAACACAATTTGGCAGTAAGCATGTATGTACAGTTTTACTTCTGAGTATTCCTCAGCCAAAGGGGATGAGAGGGTGGATGCTAGCCCAAGCCAGAAGCCTAACTGAATTATATTTTTAAAAAGCTTCAACACACATACATAAGAGCCTTTTTAAAAGAAAAAAAAGTGTATGGGACAGTGCGGAATAGCCCAATGAAAAGGATTATTTTGGCATTGATTTTGCTAAAGCCTTTTTCAATCATTAGGAGAGTCAAGTACTGAGCTAGTTGGGTGGGAGACTGCAAATATAGTTCCTCACAGGACAGGCTGATTTATGCAAAAACAGACATAGAAGAAGAAAGGAAAGAAAAGAATAGGGTAGAGAACAGTAACAAACAGGTGACTTGACTTACAGGAATTCTATCCCTGATTAGATTATCTTATTATGGGAATCCACCAAGACTTTGGAGCAGAATCAGCTTTTTTCACAGTTGCTCTTTACACACACAGAGAGAGAGACTCACACACATACATAAACATATATCCTATATAATAAAAGGCTAATATGCAAATTGTCCCCTCAGGAGTTGGATTGCTTGCTATGACATGCACTGACCACCAGGCAGAGGAACAGAATGAAGGAAGGCAGCCAGAAGGAATTTGACCCCACCTGTGCACAAATTTCATGCACTGCCTCTAGTATTAAGATAAACAGGAGAAATGGATGTCAGGTGATTGAAATAATAGTTACTTAGTCTGGAGAAAGTGTGAAAAGATAAGCAAGGGAAGAAAAAAGGCACCCACCCAAGAAGGAAGCCACGCAGTGACAAATTGGGAGTTTGGTGTGGCATTGTTACCAGTAAGAAAATATCACAGGAATCAGGACCTGGTTACTTTCTTTCAAATATACAAACATTTCCCTAAAGCAAACCTTTAAATACTTTGAGAATCAAACTGTCCAGGCAGAAGACAACAGGGAGAAATAGTGTTCTCAAGGCCAGTTCAAGGTTCCCTGCAAGATCTGCTTTTTGAAAAGTCTTTGCAAGACACCCAGATGCACAAGGTGCACATTCTGTGGTCTCTGTAAAATCCTGAGAGCAGGCACTTTCCGCGTGGAGATCAGAACCTGCAGCTGCTTTTACACAAGTTTAATAGTAACTAAACCTATCTATCTTCCATTCATGTATTATACACAGAAAAACTAATAAATCAGAGAAAACACTGTTCAAATCCAAGAAATGCTCATCTGAAGAAAAAAAAAAGAGCAGGTCTTAACCAAGAAATGCTGCTTCTAGTCTGTAAAGCTGGCAAGTATGCAGTCCTTTGATTTCAGCCAAAATATGAGAGCGGGAGAGAAGGGGGAAGGGTGAGAAAAGGGAGGAATAGGAGGAACAAAGGAGGAGAGAGGAAGGGAAAAAAGACCTTGAAAATGCTTTTCCTTCTTTGCTGATTCAAATATTTACATTGTCCTTTCTTCTTCCTGTCTATGCCATTTCCCTTCCTACCCAATTCATCTGTTTCCCTACATCCTCACAACCCCCACAACTCCCACTCCTGACAAACTATTCCATTCTGTGGAGATTTGTTGCTGCCTCCTGCATGGGTCCAGCTGCATGGTTTTTCTCTCCTCTGCAGGCTCTCTCCCCGCCTCCCCCTGCTTCTCTGCATCCTTAAGTGGAACATACGTGCAGGCACAGCATACACACAAACACACAGCTGTGCTGCCTCCTCTCTGGCACTTTCCAGTGACGGACACTCCAAACATTTAACTCAGCATGCAGAAATGTTGATGTAAAAAGAATAAGCTCTACACCTGCAATGCTAATTAATCGTAAACAAGCTCTTTTCAAGGTAGGAGTTCTGGCCATGAAGCCAGAAGAGATTAGGAATATCTTGTTAAGAAAACAAATATTCTCTGTAGATGCTAGGTGGCAGTATTGACTCAGTAACAGGAGCATCCCTAAAACTGGCCAAGCCACAGGTATAATTCAGTTTGAGTGAGACCCACATAAAAGTGGAGAACTCAGAGTGATGGGCTGAAGCCAGGAAAATAAGTTGCTATGATTGTCCATGAAGGAGTTCATAAACATGGAGAGCTGGGAGTTCTTTCTTTAAAAGGGTTCAGCCAAAGATAGTTGATATTTTAAGTTTGCCTTGTGATCTCAGCACCATGATTTTAAAGCAATACTGTCTTTTTAAAATACGATACTCATACAGAGATACTCCAGATGTTTAATATTTTTCTGCTCCATCTGAATTTCCTATATGAATAATTGTGATCAGTATTCAGAACAACTAAAATAATGTCTGGAATCCTCTTTGTTGGCCCAGGACACTACAACCATGTGAACAGCAGACACATGAGCAGTCCACTTTTGTCCAAGGATCAGGAGCCTCCCAAGCAACCCGCTACATGCCTAAGAGCAGCAGCTTTATGTGGTCTGACCCTAAGGAGCAGCAGCTGAGTGAGCAACCAGTTCCCCCATCTGAGGAGCAGCAGCCACTTGAGCAGCCCACCCACTACTGAGGAGCAGCAGCCCCACACAGCCAGCCCTCCTCTGAGGAGCAGCAGCTGTACCTGTCCTAAGAGCAGCAGCTGTGCTGCACAAGCAGCCATTCCCCTTCCAAGGAGCAATAGCTGTGCAAGAAGCCTGCCCCCATCTGAGTAGCAGCAGCTGTGTGAGTAGACCACCCATTTCTGAGGAGCAGCAGCCACATAAGCAGGCTG